>JAUMHE010000014.1:2564208-2579506 GCA_032359235.1 Enteromius mattozi | reverse complement strand
CAAAAATATTTGGACATTATCTAAAAATGACTATAACTTAGCACCAGCAAGCTTGTTAGCTAAACAATTAGCATCAGCTAACAATATTTAGACCTACTTATTTTCAGGATGGTTCTGAATAAACATTCATATCTGTCTAACGTTACTCAGCTAGTTGATCCAAACAATATAAAAACAGACGTAGAGCTAAATGCGTAGCATTTTAATAAAACTGCTAACATTACAGCAGCAGGGAATATATGAACGGTTTTTGACCTGGAGACACTGATGTTGATGTGTCTGCATTCATCTCAGTGGGCTTAAATAGATCCCCCTTTACTGCAGTGTAACAAACTGACAATTTTTACCTAAATATGATTTTCAGTTCAAGTAATTAATCCTAAAATTCGACATTAGACTCGCTCTGAAGGGATCGTTTGAATCAGTGAGTTGTCGAATCAAGAACAGTTGCAATCGGATCATTCCAATTCGAGAATGAATCGTTTGGTGCAATTTGCGAACTGATTGAACAGGTCCGTTAAATAGATAATCAGTTTGTTAATGAATCGCTCGTCTGCATCTCGGAGCACGTGATATATGAGTAACGATATGTTTTATGAAATGCAGTGAAGTAAAATGTACAATCTTATGCTTAGGAATGTAGTGAAATAAAAGTAAAAGTTACTAAAAATAAAACTACTCCGGTAAAGTACAGATACTTTAAAAATTTACTTAAGTACAATAACGAAATAAAACTACTTCGTTACTGTCCACCACTGGTTGTGGTTAAGAAATGTTTTTCCGATACTGTTAAACGTTAGCAAGCAGCATAATTATGCCCATTTTTGAAAGCACTTAAAATGCTGCCTACATACTAGGTTTTTTTTATACGCTGCAAGCTACTTTCTGGGAATAGGGGGAAAAAATTAGGGTATAAAAGATTTCAACCTTTTAAACAGACTAACTGACTATTACTATCTCATTTATGCCGTGCCCTAGTAATATACCACTTATCTAGCCCCAAGACTGCAATGATTATGTGTGTTTATAATGTGAACATACAGAGCCTTGATCAGATATGAGCACTATAAGCTCACTGAAACCCCTGAAACTGATACCAACATCAAACAGACTAAATTATAGGCTACAAATCACGAGTCACATTCAAATAGAAGTTCAGTCACATCAGAGAAATGCAAACCAGCAAACCTGGCTGTACAATTATGATGTATGATATGTCAGAGTTATGAATTACCTGTGATGTGCTCTAGTTACAGAGGCACACACACACAATCTGGAGGAAGGCATCCATTCAGACAGAGATTTGTAACCTTATTATCTTGAGTGATTGAACATTTTGCTTTTACTTTGGACATCAGAGAATAAGTCCAAAGTGTTCTTTATGAACATTTTATAAACATAAATACAATATCGATAAACCACTGAACCTTGAGACTGCACAAAATGCTTTGAGTTCAGAGCCGGAAATCTCTGTAAATTATTTCTGGCTCTCCTCAAAAGCTCTGTAATCCGCTGGGCTCTCCTGTGATATCAGGGACTTTATCAGACAGACCTGCACCCATGACTAAAACAAATGACATCCAGTTCATTTTTTTTTTGCTCTCTTTTTGTGGTGTTGTAGCTCCCTCCTTCACTTAAGCCAATGTAAACTATTATACTAGGTTGTCAACGGCGGCTGTGAGCTGTGTTAGTCTGCTCTCTGGTGGTCATTAGAGGAAGTTTAGGTAGGTTCACCAAGGTGAAGAAGCTGCTCTGGACCATGGTATGAGGCCGTGAGAAGAAAATGACTAAATTAAAGGTTCATCTTTAAGAGGACTGTTTATTTTGAAAGAATATTCAAAATAATCAGGATACTCTCTTCTATCTTATGGAAAAAACAGGTCCATGCTGCACACTTTCCGAACATTTATAAATTTTAACTGAGGAATATATATGTGTGTGACTGTTTATTATTAATTATTATTATTTTTAACTTTCAATACTTATTAAAAATCCATCAATAATCCTTAATAAATGGACATTTAAGCTAAAAAACTTCAACAATTTATACAATACAACTATTTCTTGTCATAATAATTATGAATTTATTTTGCACAGTTTCATAGACTTCATAAAAAAAAAAAAAAAAAACATCTTAAGACAAAACAAAGGCATTGACATGTTTTAAGACCAGTCAGTGCAAGTTGCTTTCAATTGAAACAGCTCAGATTTACATTTTAGTCTAGGACTAGGTTTAAGCCTTGTCTGTGAAACCCGGGGAACTTCTAAAAAAAGTCTAGTAATAGACCATTACAGATACGTAATGAACAAAAAAAAACTGTAATACAACTATTTCACATTGTGGCCACATATGCACCTCAATTGTCCATTAATGTTCAATAGTAAATCCACTATTCTTGTCATTGGTAGCATTCCATCCCAATTCAGTAATCCCAAGAAAACTGCTATTGATGAATGTAATAAAACTTTCTGATCAAACCAATGCATACCGCACCATAGTTCTGATTCAGTCGCAGACCCAAGGAGCTCAACAGCTTTAACAGACACTTGAGAGATTGGCAGTGGTTGTCACACACAGACAGTGTGAAATGACAAAGGTGAGAAAAGGAGAAGAAATCGATGAAGGGGTAGAAAAAGCCACCTCGCGTTTACACCAACCCAATTAGAGCAGCTGCAATGAGCTGCTGACATTTGAAGGGAGAGTTATATGTCTCCATGGCCAAGTTCACCGCAGCTCAGAAGTAATTACGGAAGCGGCAGAGAAAGAGAGCGAGGGAGAGTTAGAGGGAAAGGGATTTAGAGGCTCACATTCTCTAGAGCCACCTATTCTTCTCTGCATTTTGAAGAATAAACATTGAAGTTCATTTATCATTTGTTGATTGCTGTCGCAGATAGAGCTGAGATATAATGAATGCAGCCAATGAGATGTCTGCGTTTTCCCAAACGTTTGTACCGGGGCAGGTCTGCTCATCACCTCTTAATGACTTCAGTTTTAGATAATTTATCCTCACAGGAGTGTGGCATTGTGGGATTTGTTAACTAATAGTCCAGACCTACTTCATACCCAGAATAGAGAGAGAGAACCTGTAGGAAAGAACAATCACAAATGAGATCCCTTTAATATCTCATTCCTTTTTAATGGAAATGAACTCTCACTTCTCAGATTCTTCTCCCCAGAAAAAGACCAATGTAATGTTCAATAGATCTCAGATGTGTCATTCACTGCAAGATTTGAACATGAACTTTATTCCCAGGGTCATGCCAAAGGTAACCGTTACACATACGCATTGTTCACGCTAAGTGCCCGTATGGATGTTTGAAAATTACCTAAATGAGCTTTCATTCAGTGTGTAACACAGCTGTAAGTGAATAAAAACATCCTGCAAAGTTTGAAATCTGAAAGTGCACAGTGTGTAAAGTTATCATCTCTCAAAAGAAAGTGCAGACTCTGAATCATTGAAACGAGTCCAAGCCGTTTCATGTTGACGTCAAAATTAATCATTAGTATTTTGGCCGCCCGCTTGGTCTTTTCACGTAGCTTTAAATGAAATCGACCAATCACCATGTTTTTTTGACATTGCATGCATGTCAGCCTGTTGTTTGGAACTCCATACACCAAAATATGAACTTTCACGTGCCATGGACGTGTCCTGGCCAGGGTTTCTATGTTGCTTTGATTCAAGAGCATTTCGAAAACATAAGGAACCGATGTCATACTGATAGGTCTGCATACGCAAATCAATGGCACGTATAATACGTATAACACTATAATAGGGGCACTTTACCCATGAAAAGAGAAATTATAATTCACCCTCAATTGCAAGCTTGCAACCTAAAATTAATGTGATGAAATAAGGCCAAATAAAACAATCAAAAACATTGAACACTGCACGCAAAGGCAAACACAACTAGTGTTGTTGTTTTAGGTGAATCAAAAAGATATAGCACACCCAGTTTAGTCCAGTTCACAAACAAGCAACTTCCTTTTTTAGCAAACTGTAGTGCAATGCAAGCTACTTCACAAACAAATAACTCACATGAACTAGTTCTTTGACAGTGAACCAAAACCAGAAAACAGCAAAAAAAGTGTAACCAGTACTGATTTACTAACAAATGGCTCCGAACGATACGTTTTACTGTACGTTCACAACCATAAACAACTAGTGCAGTCCATACACAAAAAAACTGACTCTTTTGAGCTAGTTCCTCTTAGTCAGTCACAAAAGTACATTATAAGGGATTTAGGAATAAATGGCTCTACAAGGCTGTTCTTTTCATCGAATCAAAACCAAACCATGAAACCATAATTTTTATGACCTGGATCTCTCCATCATGATCTGCAAGACTGTATGCACACTAAAAACAGAATATGAAACACTGTGTAGTACCAGTTTTGCTGATATCGAAAAAACCTCCAAACGATTTATTACCAGAACACATACAAGTTATTTTTAAGTCCATACAAATGAACAAAATCCACTATTTCAATGAGATTCCAACCAAAAACAAGGATTGTTATAAACCAATACAAAATTATGACACAATATATTTAGAACTGCATGTGTTCTTATTAACAGTGAGTGATCTGAATAAGTTACTTTTCATGTGATGCATTCTACATCTTTACTTTTTCGATATCCTAAAATATTTGCTCAAAGGCCTCGTGGGACCGTGATCTGACCCTCAGTCAATACTTAAATGAAACATAACTATGAACTCCCGAGTCTCCTGAAAAGTCGCAAAATTTTCCTCAGGAAATCTGCCTCACAGCTGCAATCTGGAGAATAATGGCAGGTAAAATCCTTTTTTTGATTTTGACTATTTCCGACACAGCGTTGACGGTCTCGAGAACAGTTTAATTGGTAGTGCAAGCCTCCACCTTCATACAGAGCGCTGCCATTTTCTCTCTCTTGGTTTCTCTCCTCTATAGCTGTCAGGATCGGCTCTGCACTGGCACAGCAAGAATAGCTCTGAATGAGAAGGCAGGATGTCTATTCTAGGCATCTGAGCGTCTTTATCGGTTCAAGGCTGGAGGGATGCAGAGGTCATGTGTCTGAATGAGAGAAAAGAGAAAAAGTAGGAGAGAACAGTAGCAAACAAAAAAGTAAAGAGGGAATGGAAAGTATATATATAAGAGAAGACATGTAGATTACTTTTAGCACTGAATTTTACAGGTGCCACCATGAGACACGTCCAAAAGATGATTCATGCAGGATCTTCTGGCCAATCATAAGTCTGTCTGTGTGTAAAGTTTTCCAGATATGACTCATAAGATATTTCAAGCAGTAGCAGCAGCATTATCTGGTATCTCATTGGCTTATCGATTTGATACGTGACACGTAAATCTGATATTTTACGCCCTGAAGGAATCATTAATATGTAGTCTGTCTGAGGTGTGCATCAGTGATGACTGTATGGCTGCGGTACATTTATTAAACCTGCATGCGTGCGTGTAAATGATGACCTAGGGCGATAAATACTGGGGTTGGAAGCTGTCGCTGATAATTCACACCCATCCAGAACTCAGAGATTTACTGGACGTACCTTTTATCACATATGCATCAATACTCACTCAAAAGCTTTCGCCAATAGGTCTGAATAAATGTGATAGCAGATGGAAGAAAATGTGGTGAATTTTATAACAGCAGTGTGTGTAGTATTACTAATAAAGGGTTTCTGCAGGTTTGATGAAGATACTGCAAATGTAAGATCTTTTTAAGATCAAGTAAATAACATTGAAAGAATAAACTGAAGGGAGTATAATATGACAGTAAATGTCTAAGGAGCAACAATGATTTAAATTAGCAACACTTTAAAGTCTGCTGGTAACACAGCAAGAAAGTGATATTCTTGTTTTCCAGGGCAAACATCCAAAGATTCTTAAATCAAGATGCATTCACTTGAGAAGCAAAAATGACATAAGATAAGATTTCTATGAAACTGATCAAAGTCAAATCAGTTCATGATTAAAAAAAAAAAAAAATCTGACAATAGGCTCAAAAAATTCAACTTCATTCAAAGAAAAAACAAGTTTTCATACCGCATTGATAGATGTTTGTTGTTTTATGCAAAAACTTTTTTTTGTTGTTTTTTTTTTTTTTTTTTTTACAATTTTCTATATTTCACATTTGTAGTAAATGTATGTTGTTTTAAAGTTTTGATATTTGTATTGGAAAAAAAAAAAATCCCCTTCATATATACTGTGACTTGCGAAAGTATTCATACCCCTTCATTTTATTTTACATTTTGTTATGTTGCTGCCTTATGTTAAACTGCTTTAAATAACTTTTTTTCCACATCAGTCTATACTCCATACACCATAACTGTACAGCAAAACACAGGTTTTTAGTATATTTGCAAATGTATTTAAAATAAAAAATATTAAATAAGTACATTATATAAGTATTCATATCCTTAACTAAATATTTAGCTGAAGCATCTTTACAACCTCAAGTCTTGTTTGTTGCAACAAGCTTTCTCATCAGAAATTTGTCAATTATCTGCCACTCTTCTTCTCTCCTCTTCACCTCTCAAGCTCTGTCAGCTCTGTGGTTCAATCCCAGGATGTGTCTGGGCCATTCAAGGACATTCACAGAGTTGTCTATAAGCCACTCTTGCTTTGTGCTTAGGGTCATTGTCCTATTGGAAGGTGAACCTTCTGCCCAGTTTGAGTTTGCTCTGGATTGGGTTTTCTTTAAGGCTATCTCTATATTTTGCTGCATTGAGCGTTGCTTCTTCTCTGACAAGACCCTCAGTCCCTGCCGCTGAAAAACAGTCCCACAGCATGAGGCCGCTACCACCACACTTTACTTTTGGGATGGTACTCTGCAGATGATGAACATAGCTGGTTTTCTTCAAACATGATGCTTAGAACTGAGGTTCATCAGACCAGAGAAACTTGTTTCTCAAAGTCTGAGGGTCCTTTAGGTTCTTTTTTTTTTTGCAAATTCCAAGAGTGTTTTCATGTGTTTTAACTAAGGAGAGGATCAAGTCTGGCCACACAGTCATAAAGCCCAAATTGATGAAGTGTTGCAGTGATGTTTGTCCTGTAGATATGATCATGGAGCTCAACTAGAGTGACCATCAAGTTCTTGGTCACCACGGTAACCAAAGCCCTTCTCCATCAGTTGCTCAGTTTGGTCACGAGGCTCGATCTAGGAAAGGCCTGGTTGTTTCAAACTTCTTCCATTACGTGTGACATCCAGACGTGTGGCTTGGCGCAAACCTGTTTTTCAGTTCTTCAGGCAGTTTCTTTTGACCTCAGTGCATGCTTTTTGCTCTAATATGCGTTGTTAGACCTTTTATTAAAACTTGTGTGCCTTTCCAAATCATACCCATTCAGTTGAAAGTGCCACGGGTTTACCTCACCTCCAGTGTAGTAACATCTACAAGCAATATGAATGTTCCTGAGCTATATTTCAACTGTCCCAGATAAGGGTATGAATACTTATGCAATGTACTTATTTCAGTTTTTTATTTTTTCATAAATTTACAAAGATGTTAAAAACCTGTTTTGTGCTGTACAGTTATGGTGTATGGAGGGTAGAGTGATGTGTGAAAAAAGTAATTTAAAGCAGTTTAACATAAGGCAGCAACATAACAAAATGTGAAAAAAATGACGGGGTATGAAGTATGTAGTAAAACTGATGCACAAAAGATGCAAAGGAACGTTCACACATTTATTTTTATGCTCTATTGATGATGTTTTTTATTTGATCGAAAATTTGAAACTGTGTCATGGACATTTTGGTCATTGCATTTTTTTCTTTTATAATTTTTTTTATGTTTAAGATGTCAAGTAAAGAACACTTTTAACTAAAAAGTTTGAACTATTTAAAAAAAAACCTCTCAAGATCACTGCATTTAGCTTTATTTCTTTGCACTAGTTGTTTTTGAAACATTTGTGACGGGTTTTTAGAGTATATTCAAACATGTCATGTTAAGATGTAGTGCTCCAGATTTGACGTTAATGGTGACAGGTCACGTCTGAATATGTCAAAGTACACATGACATCTGAGATCTGCAGCAGATATTCAGTATAACAAGTTAAAGTGTCTTATTTCCACCATTAGTGTCACCAAAAGGAACTGGAAAGATAATTAGTGTTTTTAAACACTTCCCCTGCCCTGCAGCTGACAGAAAAAACATACAGTCCCACCTTCAACTCATTATCAAACTCCATTTTAACATCAAGAAAATTACACATATCACATTTGAATTTGCATTCCATAAGAGAAAGAAAGTCATACGTGTCTGGAACAACATGTCAGAGAGTAAACAGAATTGTCACTTTTTAATGAATACTTATTAAATTGCAGGAACGTTTTGTTATGTACTGAACGAAAACCATTTAGCATTTCGTTTCAAATGCATCTGGTGATGTGAGACATCTTTATTGGTAAATAAAATGAATTTTACTGACTGGTGTGGAAGATTTATATCTGCGTTGGGTCTCTTTTAAGGACAAACAGAACGTGGCGTTGTCTGTCCATTAGTCTTATCGTCCTTTTCCTCTGGCGCTCTCTATATCTTTGACCTTTCCTTTCTTGCTTTTCTGTTTTGTTCTTCTTTTTCACAGACAGCCACACCACACAGCATCTCACATGGGACGATCCTCTCTCTCCGTCTCTTTTCAGAAACTCGTCTGCATTGGTGACATCTGATCCCTGTACTGTGTGCTCTGTCTGTGTGGATTCATATGGTAAGTTTGTGTTCCGATCAGATGAAAAGATGGGGAAGAGATGTGTGTATATACATGTGTATATATAATGGAATCATACAAAACCTCTCAAATACAAGTCCATGCAACACAGTCTCACCATCAATTTGTATGTATTTTACGAGGTGGCTAATTCGTGCTAGTTCGTATGACCTCACTCTCGATTTGAAGGGTAGTAAAGGGTAGGTTTAGGAGCAGGGTTAGGTGTAGGTCACTCATACAAATTCATACAAATTGGCAACTCGTAGAATACATACAATTTAGCAAATATTTCATAAATTTGTATGGATTAGCCACCTCGTAAAATTTTTACGAATTGCCATGACATTGAGCTGGTTCATGTCATATTTCATCCCAAAACTAAAAGAAAAGTAACCTCATTTTTAGATTTGCTTTAAGAAAAGTCTATTTTAAACACTGTTAAAGAGTTTCTTTCTTTCTGTGGCTATTTTATGGCCTTTATTTATTTTTTATAACAGGCATGTTTCACGCTGCACACAGAGCGTGTGTTTATTTCACCTCCAGCATTAACAGATTACAGTAGTCACACTGCATTTGTAAGAAGAACGGCTTTGTTTAGGAGAAGTATAAGTGCAAGTTTCAGCTCTGAGCTTTTTATAGCACTCTGAAAACAGCAGAAAATATTTTTTAAAGGCTCTACATATCATTGTCTGAAGAAAAAAAAGTTTGCCCACTTCCTTCAAGAGTTTTTTTTTTCTTCCTCTCTTAAATCTTTATAGCTCTTAAAGGGATAGTTCACCAAAAAGAAAAAGATTTTGTAATTAATTACACACCTTCATGTCATTCCAGTCCCATAAGACCCATAAGTGTTCATCTTCTTAACACAAATTAAGAGACTTTTAATGAAATGTTAGTGCTTTCTGACCCTGCAGACAGAAATGCAACTGACACATTCAAGTCCCAGATCTTAAAATCTAGTCCATGTGACAGCAGTGATTCAACCACAGATTAATGAAGCTATGGGAATAATTTTTGTGCCCAAAGAAAACAAAAAATTACTTCATTTAACAATGCTTCTTTTGTGTGTCAGTCTTGAGTGTTCCATCTCTCTTAGTTCATATCCGATCAAATTCTGGTTAGTAAGTAAGGCTGGGCAAAAGGCATTTATACATGTAGATGGCTGTAATGGTCGCAATATGACGTCACACTCTGCAGTGGCTTTTTCAAAACAGAAATTAAACACTTAACAAATAATAAATCCAAAAATGTAAAAACGTACAGCCTACTGCACTTTCCTGCAATGCCACATGGTCACATGGCTTCACTGGAACATATATAGCAAATTTTAAAGTTATAGTTTATCTAGTTATAGTTTTGCTCTTTTCTATAGACATACAACATGGCAGTCACTTTCATCAATGCAGGAGAAACTACTGAGACAATCAAGAGATCTTAGAACTCGCTTCCTTAAATGTTGAAATTTTGTTTAGCTCAGCTGTAGCATGTGTCTAATCTTGTAAAATGCACTGTGTGAGCTGCTGTTGGTTGTTTTGGCTGTGGGGGTGATGGTCTTATCTTTTGCTAGATTTGTGTGATGTTATTGGCAGGTTTTATATTATTGGACTTCTTTCCACTGAGGATGCTCCTGATGTAGTGCCTTTAAAATATATAGTTGATGGGCACCCAGACACAGAGAGATTGAGATGAAGCTAGACTTTCTATCTCTTTTTACCCGCTTCACTGGCTTCGTGGATGTGAGAGCAACAAAAGAGGCTGTGTGTGTGTGTGAGTGAGCTAGCGAAGAACTGATTAAGTTTACTCTTCTCTTTCAACAGTCTGTTCGTCCTCAACACCTACACACCTCTGAAATCTACTCACACTTTATTTATTCAGCACCTTTCCAGCAAACAACGGCATACAAAGTGCCTCACACGAGCGCCATGACAAATAAGAATGATCAAAGGCAGAGATAATAAATAAAATAAACATATATTAAATTGAAGTCAAACAAATAGCGCAAAAGATATGGCAAATTGCCTAAAATAAATATGAATTTAATTAGTTTACCAAATCAATGAGGATTAGATAAACCCAAGGCAAAAATTATTAAAAGACTTTTCAACATGAGCCTTTTTTCCAGGTAAGTAAAAAATTAATTTAATACTAATAATTTAATAACACTGTTAAATGTAATCTTTGGCAAATCTCAAAATTGGATTCATTGATATTTATTATAAAAATGTAATTTCCAAACACATAAATTACTATTACTGTACATTATAATATAATGATGTCTGAGTTCATTGTTGCATTTATAAACATCTTTTAATATTATAAGCATCGCATCTGATCAATTTAATGCATTCTTGCAGAGTAGATTTCTTTCTAAACTTTTGAATTATTGAATAACTCTCTATCATGTCAACAACATCTCATTTTATTTTTTTTCTTTTATGAATTCTGAATGTGTCCTGAGTATTGCTCTGTTGTTTTGAAGATTTTTTGTTATTCGCAGAGTCTGTATGGAGTGAACTGAGAGTGCCGTGGATAAGGCTGCTAATTGAAATGCGTGTTTGTGTATGACTGTGCGGTCGGCAGCAGCCGGGGTCGGTGTAATTGGGTGGGTGGTTAGCTGTCGGGTCAGAGCTCTGAAGGTCAAAATCATAGAGAGAGGTTGAAACCAGCAACCCTGTTTAATGAGAACAGCGGGAGAGGCCAGACGGATCAGTGCTCAGGGGCTCTGATAAGAAAAGCATTTGTCTCTGTTACTAGTCTATTGTCTATTCTGGCCCCGCCAGCCATCCATGACAGACAGAACTTCACACATGCATTTGATTATGTTGTATTCATTATCATACACTATGATATCTTGACTGAGTGGTTATTTATGCTGTATAGTTCAATTAAAGCAGTGATTAGAGGTTCTTTATTGGCATTTGTGATTCAAAGAAGAACCTTTAACATTCATGGAACCTTTTCATTGCACAAAAAAAAAAACCTTAAAACCTAAAATAACCTTTTACCCCTAAAATGGTTATAAATGGGGGGTTTCACAGTGACGCCATAGAAGGAACATATTGAATCTCTGGATCAAATGTGGCAATGATATATTACAATATTTAAAATATGTTGTATGATATCCCTATCATATAAAATGAACAACACAGAAAGCCAGAAAATTATGTCAATTGTAGGTAAATAATTAAAAGTTGTAAAAATAAAAAGGTTCCAAGGAATAAAACTTATTTTTACTATAACTAGTCTTAATTGTGTAACTAATACTTTAAAAACTTTACCTTTCTGAAAGTTAAAATCAGAATCAAGCTTTTTTGTCTCAAAAGTTCAAGATCTATTCCTTATGAAATGACCACTTTATAAACCTGTCCAATGCATCAATAGATAAGATACGGCCCTTGTTCATCTCCATATCACACTAATATCCACAGAAAGAAAGAAATGCAATATCAAATCTCATTAAAGCTAACACAAGGAGAAAAACAACATCTGCCTTTTCAGAGGCCATTATTAAAGCACAGAATAAGAAAAATGCAAAACACACAGATGAATAAGAAAAAAGATCTCATCTAGACAACCTATGGAGCATGTTTTTCAGAAACCTTTCATTCCAGCATCAACACACTGCATTAGTCATATCTGTCTGCTCTGCCTGTCCTTTTTATCCTTCCAAATGTTTCTCAGCATAAGCACCAGAGAGAATAGAGCATCTATCTGCAAATGCATTAGTCCGGCTTACAGCACGCTCACCAGCCGACACAGAACCAACAACTCCATCTGATCCCAGCATGCATCTGTAGGCCCGCTGCACTGTGAAAGCAAAGTTAGCGAGAGGGAAAAGCAGCCAAACTGCAGGAAATATACCACGGCCACATTCAGCACAGCATTGCATCATGAACCGCCAAGTGCAATCATTTTATATTAAATTCTTCCCTTTTTTGACCCTCAAAAAGAATTTCAAAGATTTAGTTCTGATTATGCCGGTGAATAAAATGTGCAGTAATCATGGTCTTTCAGTCGTAGACTTCTGACTAACAACGTCTGGTCCAATTTGCAGGTTATTCTGGTCAAACACTTAGAAAGAATAGAACATCTGACTCAGGAAGGCCTTGACAATGTTTATATTAAAACTCTTTGGGAAAATCAAATGTGACGTTTAAAACTTTAAAACAAGTTTAAAAGATTTTTTCTATGGTTTTGAAAAAAGTTTCCAAGTTCAACAAGGCTGCATTTATTTGATCAAGAATACTATAAAAACAGTAACATTATGAAATAGCACTACAATTTAATGTACCTATTTTTTCCTTAAATATAATTTAAAATGTAATTTATTCCTGTGATGGAAAGTTGTATTTTCAGCATCATTACTCCAGTCATCAGTGTCACATAATCCTTATTAATTATTCCAACATTCTGCTTTAAAATGTAATAAATAATTGTTATTCTAATCGATGTCAAAAACAGTTGTGCTAATTATAAATACAAATTTATGAAATGTTTATTTGCGAAAACAGATAACTAGATTTTTTTTATATGTTATTTTTTATGTTATCATGTATTTATTTTATTTTATTGTGTTAGCAGTAGTTTTATAACCTAGTCAAAATAGTCCAACTGCAGTTTAATTGAGATTCATTGGAATGCGCAATAAAAAAAACATGCTTTTGCATGGAGTTATTTGTTTTTGCAAATTAATTAGTGCTGTCAAATAAATAATTGCAATAAACATCCAAAATAAAAGTTTTGTTTACATTATGTGTGTGTGTTCTGTGTATATTTATTATGTATATTTATAAATACACACACATACATGTATATATGTCAGAACAACATGCTGTTTATATATTAAATATATTTATTTTTAATGTAAGTTCTATAAATATAAATTCATAGATAATAATTTTACACAGAACACACACATATGTAATGTAAACAAAAACTTTTATTTTGGATGTGATTAATCATTTGACAGCACTAACATATGTATGTAAGCAATAAGGTACGAGAGGCTTGCTGTATTACTTTTTTGAAGCAAGTTCATTAAATGCAGTCCTTCCGCTATAAAAAATTGTCCCTAACAGCAGGAGTAAATGGCAAGAGAATGTTCCTAACATGCCTCTCATCTAATGGAGCTTAAATAAATACAGAAAATAGCTTATAATCAACTACATTGTTTATTTTTTAACACTATATATAATATTTTCTCACACACATACGTTGGGTGAAGCGGTCATAGCCTGCTGTATTGTGAATAAAACACAGCTGGTGACCAATCAGAATCCAGGAATGGAACTAACCTTTATATATATATACATTTAAAACTACACATTTTTGAGAGATACAAGATCTACAAAATCGCACAGATCGAATAGTGTCTTTGCATGTTTTTTAAAGTTATATGTACGATTCAGATATTATGTTATTCCTTATTCATGAGTATGAAAAAAGGACCTGCAGAGTGTCTGATCCATCCATACTGGCATTTCTCTCCACAGTCTAACCGTTTGACTCCAGAGACAACATACTAACACCTGTCCAACAGCACTCATTAGAGATAACAACGCTGTTGGTTTTGACAATTAGGAATGTTAACATCCAGCAGAGTTGCTACTGGATAATGTCCACTGGGTGTGTGTGTGTTTGTAGGTGAACTCTGTCAGTGTGTATTAAAATACACTCACACTGCTAAACAATAGCACTTCAGGGCGGCTGTTGTAGGCTATAAAAGAACCAGACAATTGTATCTTATTGACAGCACTGCACTGTTGAGATATCAGAGCGACTGCACAAAAAGAGACTGTCCGACCAGACACAGCATTTCACAGAAATCTCTCTCATCTCTCGCCACCATAGAGAGGGTTTGAATTCATCTGCGGCCGTCTCTCTGTTTGTGCTGTCCCTCCGGAGCAAAACGTCTGAGCAGCTGCGTCTCTGTCTGTCAGTGAGCCAGAAAGCATGACATTTATGTTGGTGAAAGGAGATCGTATCATGTCTGCAAGTGCACTTTAGCACAATTCACAGAGGTTTAGGTACTTATCAAGTATATCTACTATGCCTTTATGCCTTTTGCTCAGATAATCATCTAAACAACACTCTTTTATGCATCTTATGAATGGAATGTTTGGAATTGGAAAAATATTTTGCATGACCAAAATCACAGAATGAGAAGTTTTAAATCATTTCTATGTTACATAAAAAAGTGTATGTTAAATATCCATATGGAAGTTTTGTTGTTGTTTTTGTGGCATTTATGACGTCTGTTATGTAACAATGCATTTGTATGTAAACCAGCATTTAAAAGTTCTGTGAAGATATTTCTTATGCTCACCAAGATTGCATTTATTTGATCAAAATACACTAAAAACTGTAACATTGTTCAAATATTATTATTAATTAAAAAGAGCTGTCTCCTAAAATGCTATTTATTCCTGTTCAAGGCTGAATATTCAGCCGTTTGTGCTTAAGAAACATTTCTTATTATCATCAAGGTTGAAAAAAATATAATATATATAGAATATAAATAAAATACACTGTAAAAAGAAATCTGTAAAATTTAGGGTAAAAAACCGGCAGCTGTGGTTGCCAGTATAAAACCGTGAATGC
>JAUMHE010000014.1:2547105-2563881 GCA_032359235.1 Enteromius mattozi | reverse complement strand
AAAAAATAGAAATCAATGTCACTTTTCATCAATGTATTGCATCCTTGCTGAATAAACGTTTATTAATTTCTTTACAAAATAATTGAATCTAACAATTTACAATAAAATTCATTAGTTAATTAGCACATTAATTAATATTAAAGAACAACGAGCATTACATTTGTTACAGTATTACTTCATTTGTTGTTGTTAACTTTAATTAATAAAAATACAACAAGTTCATGTTAGCCCAGGTCCAATAATATTAGCAGCTGCAATATTGGATTTTAACAATGTAGAATTGAATGTTAATATGAACTGTGATTAATAAATGTTTTACAATTGTTTTTCATTGTTAGCTAATGTAGTTAACTAATGTTAACAAATTAAACTGCTACTAAAAATCTTACTGTCCAAAAAAATGGTACTGTATTTGTTTTTATTTACTGATGTATCTGTATAAAATACTATTTAAAAAGGAACATGAATATAAACCTTCATATCTTTCTTGTTGCATGTCATATACCTTTTCCCCCACTGAGAGCTGTTAAAAATAGTTGTTTGTTTTTGGTGTACATTTAATAAGAAGTGCATTTTGATACTTCTAATGAACATAAACTACAAAATCTTTTCTTCATCTCATTAGTTCAGTTGCATCTTTCCACAACAAAAAGGCTCAAAAACATTTGCCCTGAACACTTTATGGCTACTCCGAAGCTGACAATTAAAGTGACCATTGACAAAATATATGTTAAACTCGAGTAATAGCTTGAGCTGCAGAGATAGCCGGGGTTTGGAGTTCAAGACGTTTTTATGAGCCCACGAGTGAAACGAACGGATGAGATAAAGTTTTCGCCGGATGCGTTATTGATCTGTGGACTGTGGAAAATCCGTTTCCAAACACAAGTGTCTCATTACAAACAGAAACTCATTAAGGGTGTGGAGGACCACGGCGGCTTTTGTCTCAGGGCAGGCGACAATTAGCTCTCTCCCTTTGAAAACTTACTAATGAACAGCAAGCCCTGAGAGCGCACACACACGGCCTCTCTCTCAGACACAATCACTTTAAATCAAACCCAGACCTCATCTCCTCTCTCCCAGGCCAATTTGCTGAGCATATATTAGTATTTACTGTTCAATTCCACTGAATTAAACAGCCAGAGCGAGACTCGACAACAAGAAGGGTTAGCTAGGCCCACATTTTCCCCACAATTTAATTAATCACAGGAAGAGGGATTGTGTTTCTCTGAGCCTCATAGTCACCAAGAAAACAGAATATTAATCAGCCTCGACTGTCGCGTGCTGCTTTCATCCCGGGTTCAGAAGGCAATAGTCAAGGAAGTGCTTTAATCCTCGACTGACAGCGATACGAATCTGAGCTTTAATGCATTAGCGTAGTCCCTACGGTCATGGGACAGATGGCTGGGCCGTCTTTGCGTTTCTTTGTTAAAGATTACGACATGTTGTAATTTTTACAATGCAATTAGACGCTAATGATCCAGGATGAAAGGTGCTCTGTGAAAACTTTGTCGGGATTAATTATCCTCCACGTCTGCATTAACACATTTCAAAATACGCCTCCTCTCTTTAAAAATATGTCATTAGAGTGCGGTTCTTTGAAATACAAAAACAACATTTAAGCGTTGTTGTAGTATAAGAATGCATTGAGAGATCACAGCAGGGTTCTTCGCTTTTAGAAGAGTGTGTGAACAGTAAAACTGAAGCTACATGAGCTAAAGCAACCCCGTAATTATGTACCTTACACACATTTAATACGTAATCGTGGCACGTTTGTATTATGTTGGTACAGGTACGTATTGCAGTGTTTTTATAGTGCTGCTTGAGGTATAGTGCTGCTTTGTGGCCGTTCAGAATTCAAATATCCAGCGAGTGTCGCTAAAGATTAATGCTCTATCATGTTAGAAATAGTGTTAACAAACGCAAAAAAAATGTTAAACGTATTCGCTGATACAGTCATGCTATTTTAACTTTCTTACGCTGATCTGAGAGGTTTTGTCAAACTGTTTTACACATTGCAACACCGTATCACGTGAGCAACCGAGTGAACAGACTGATTTAAAAAAATTAATACATATAAAGCTGTATATGTGATGACAACGTTCAAAAGTATCAGTTTTCAAATCGTGCAGGATGTTAAAAATATTTTGAAGTCATAACATAACCTTCTGCAACTAATTGTGCCTGTCTTAATCAAAAATGTACCTGTAAATCATAATTTTGTGTGAAAAAGAATAAAAGTTGTGGGAGTTTTACTGCCTCTAGTATTCATTTCAACTGGAAACTGCAGCGACTTGTATGTATAGGTATGTGTTTTCAGTTTTGCAGAAACGTATGAGGAGGCGTGCATTTCCAATGAGCTTAGGTCGATGATTTCAGTTGTGTTGCTGTCAATGGAGGTCAGATAGCATTCTGATTTTATCAAAGATATCTTAATTTGTTTTCCGAAGGTGAATGAAGGTCTTATTGGTTTTGGAACGAAATGAGGGTGAGTAATTAATGACAGAATTTTCATTTTTGGATAAACTAATCTTTTAATTAATGTTATAATATATTTTTTAATGTTATAAAAAAATTATTTCTTTCTTCGTGTATGTAAAATTAAAAATATATTCTTTATGTGTGTGTGTGTGTGTGTGAGTGAGAGAGAGAGAGAGAGAGAGAGTATGTAGATTGTATCAAGTGGTTGTTTGGCCAAGAAGGGCAGCTTTAAAATTTTACAATCAATAAACATCTACCTTTTAGTGTGTTCTGAATTTAAGAGCTAGTTAATTCACTTCAAATCTTCCCTGTATCATTATTGGATAATGAAATAATGTTTAAATGAGGCAATCAGTCTTTTTGTAAAAAAATAGTTTTAATTTCCTTATTAAATAAAATTGGGTCAGGTTGTTGGCAGCCCTGAATTATCATTTCTTTTATCCTTGTATTCCTCGTTATCTGTCTTTTAAAAGCTCCTCTTGGAAGCCAATTTTCCATTTTTATTCAGACATTGTATATAAGCTGGTAATGGCTAATTTGTTATTATTTCCGAAAGTGATTTCCACAATTGATCCTGCTTTTAAGAGGCACCTCAATCATTAAAGCTTATTACTGAAAGCTACCTAATTACCTTTAATCATTCTTTAGAAATCATTTACATGTAGAAAATGTCCTGTAATATACTAAAGTAATTCCAGAATTCTCTAAAGTGCAGGGTTATAAAGTTCCAACAGTCCAGGCATATTCATTCAATCTCTGAAAGTTTTCAGGTTGACAGCTACAAAAGAAATTAAAAATAAATTCACGAACAGCATGTGTGCCACAGATTGTTCCATGTAAGAGGAAAATTATAAGAAAATATGAGAAAAGATTTCCAGATTCACCATCCAGTTCCCTGATTATTAACCCCTGCAACAAACCAACAAACATATAAAGGAGTTCTGAAGTAGCTCTTGCTCTATACATCAAAATCTGTAAACTTTCACCTGAGCTTCACTAAACAAATTCATGGCACGATTACAAGACACGGCGGGAATGGAAATCTCCAGGACCCATTAAATCCCCTCCAAATGAAAGACTCCAAGCTAAACTTATTGGCTGGATCTTATTTTGATTTGGGAGGACTGAGAGAGCACCGAGATATTCATCAATATGAGGAGCCAGTGGTCAAACAGTGCTATCAGAGACTTGTCCCTGTGCAGGTGTTTATGCAATAAAATGCGGTCATATTTACAACGATAACCATCACAAAGTCTCAAAAAAAAATTAAAAAAACAAATATTTAATCAGCTAAAGAATGATGCAATAACAAATGAGTAAAAATTGAATCTATTGTTTATATGCTCTTATTCCTAAACTCATCTGACAGCCTCTTCGCTTTCATTTATTTCCTCACTCTTTTTTCTTTCAGACCATAGTCAGGGTATTCCCCATGTGCTTGTGTTTTTTGTATGTATGCAGTTGGCTTTTCATTTGTCTCTTTAAATATCCGGTTTCATTTAGTTTCTGTATTTAAAAGGAGTCTAAGGAGCTTTGAAGAAGACAAAATGCTGAACAGAGACCCACAGCTGGTCAAAGTCTTTATAGGAAGTCGCACAAAACAGTCTGAGTCAAAGCTGAACACTCGTTTGATGTCAAAACACACAATGCAGTATTGAGAAAACTTAAAATATTTATACATGATTTCCATGTGTAACGCTCAGGCATGGAGGAGACAAGACAACTGTAGATAAGTTAAAGGTATTTATTTAAACAAAGGTATTCAAGGTGTCAGCAGGGCAAATAGAAAAGTTCAACTTAAAGTGAGAGTAATCTCCTGATCGCTCTCTCAATCATCGTGGATCATAAAGGCGATCTCCTGATCGCTTCAACATAAATCAGCCTCTGCACTTTTCCAACAGCTTAGTGAGTGACTAACTGGATCGTGGCGTGCACATGGAGCACTGAAGACACAGGTGAGTAACAAGGTGAGTTTTCAACAGGTAAGGAACAAAGGTATATCTCACGGTGTGTTGGCGATCGACAGATCGCTTTCCTTTCCACAATGACACCTTAAGGTAAGGTTTGAGCTTCCAGCTCTTTGTAGTACTCCATATACCAGGACCAGAAGATCGCTCATCAAAAGGTGCTCGGTGCAGGTAAGTGCTGAAAATTTGGCAAACGTTAACAAAGCATGATATCCTTGAAGACATAGACATGAAATTTCCACCATGAAAGGCCTAAGGTAAGTATAAGGTAAGTTACCTTGAACATTGTTACCTCAAGCTCAGCCGTCTTCTCTCTGATGTGCACAGCTTATATACAGGGTGCTTGATTGAACACAGGTGTCATCAATCACTAATCAGGTGACTAGGAGCGTGTGAAGACGGCTGAGCTGGGATCAGTAGACTATGACAGCGTGACACCATGAATGGTCATACAAAAATACACAAGATAACACAAGCATCCAAATATGGCTATACAGTAGCCAAAAAACAGTATGTGAAAGAACTATGTCACAAAACAATTAAACAACAGCCTTGTTTTGCAGTAAAAATGTCTAAAGATTCAATATCTGACAGTCAGCTCATCAGCTTAATCAGCTTAATTCAAGAAAACAGAAAGGAAGTCTTCTTTTCTTCTTTTTTTTTTCAGTGCATATGTTTAATGCTATGACTTACTGTAAGTCTTTCATCTCCAGTTTAACACCTTTCAAAGCCTTATTTTGTGGAAGGTCAAGTTAAGAGTTTTTAAGAGAGCAAAATGAACACATATGGACAATTTTAGAGACAGAAACCAAAGCAAAAATGTCCTAATTTTTAGTAGCAAACTCAACAAAAACCTCTAAACATATTTAAAAAAAAACTAAAATACTATACTGGCAAATCAAATAACCTAGTTTAATTTTTAAATAAAACATTACTAAATAAAACTGTAAGAGAATACGCCTGACATTATCAAAAAAGTGTAATCATTAAAAACATTTTTTCTTATTCTAGCTCAAAGCATATTCAAGGTGGGTTGCACAGCAAAACCACCTACAGTATAAAGCCCTTGAGACATGACTATTGGTATCTACAGTAACTGGTTAGCATAAATGCCTTCAGGTTCACAGGTTTTGATCATTTAGCAGTGTATTTTTTTGTGATGAAAAGCCTCCTTCTTTCAGCTTTAGTGTGTAAGAATCTCAATTTAAAGACAAGCCATTGCAGTTGAAGGTTGGTGAATGCATATTATACAAACTTTGACTGGATCTGCCGTGCCAACCTGATGGCTTTGTGTAATATTCTGTACCCACTTGACATCTATCATTTGGCATTAGTACTTGTGGGCTTTCAAGGCTGTCAAGACTAGCTTTTGGAGAGCCCACATCCCTGTGCTGTCATGGTAACAGTCTTCTGTGCCAGGTGAGTAATGAATATTTACATTTTGATGGATGGTTATCCATCATTATATCCCTCTGAGACACACTCTCTCAGGGCTTTGAAAACCTTGCAGAGGTCCAGAGAGATTACCTAAAATATATTCAATTTAGGTCAACTAAAATCCAAGTGCATACGTTTTTCAAATATATTACATTCCAACCAGTTTCAGGCCTGTGCGAGTCTTTAATGTCAAATATATATATATATATATATATATATATACACACACACACACATATTCTTAATTTGCTGCTTATTATTAATAGTTAGTAGTATAGTTGTTTAGGTATTTGGTAGGATTAGGGATGTAAAGGTTATGTAGAATAAGACATTAATATGTGCTTAATTAGCACTAATAAATGACTAATATTCTAGTAGAATGCATGCTAATAAACAAATAATAGGTGTAATCATAAAATAAAGTGTTACCATTCCATTAGTGCTGTCAAGCGAATAATCAAAATAAAATAAAAATGTGTTTATATATATGTATATGTGTGTGTACTGTTTATATTTATTATGTATATACAAATATACACACATGTATGTATATTAAAGAAACATGTTGTATATTAGTATATATATTTATATACATAATATAAATTATATAAATACTTTAGATGCGTTTAATCATTTGACAGCAAGAATATATTGTTTTTTTAATTATTATTATTTTTTTAAATACTGAAATATAATTTTATGGAACAATGTACAAGTCTTTAGTGTCACTTTGTAATGCATCATACCAAATAAAAATCTTTCAAAATATCATTTTCTGTATTTAACAGACTTTGAAGGTGAGCAAATGATGACAGAATTTTATTTTTGGATAAACTGTCCTTTTACTTGTAGACTTGTGCTCAATTTATTCAATGCTAAAAAACATTTACAGGGGTCATTAGTGGGGGCTAGATTTTCCGATTGACGACCTAAATGCATGCAGCTTACTAATGCAAATAACCTAGTAGCACATAGTGCCATCTCATACACAACCTCTTTCATTAAACACATCAGACTGCTACTAAAAGTTTCTTTAAAATGATCTCGTTGCTCTCCCTGAAACCAGTAAGAGTGTCTCGAGGTGAGAGTCACTACAGATTGGATCAAGATCACAGAGCCGTGTTGAGAAATGCTGTGGGACCGAGCGGCAAAGAGCCTTATTATTTCTTTCTCACCTCTAATTTACTCCCGTACATTCAGAATCTTGTCTCTTTAAGTGCTTGTGTAATAGAGAACAGTTATGTTGATGCATGTTGAGGAAAGACACTGACTCACTCAGGAAAGGCGTGAAATTAGTACAATTTCTCAGAGGGCCAGAGGACCAAGCAGCGTAAATTGCTCAGTTTCCAATGGACAGAAACCAATTTCCAACATTCCGTGCGACGCTAGGTCTACAGAGACCCTACTGGGGCATTTTTCAGAAGCAGGCGCTGGCAGATTACGTCTGGAGAGCTCTAAGTCGGTATGGAGACAAAGCAAGAGGTGAAGATTGCTATCACTATGACCGTTTTATATGTCGTATCAATGGCAGATTACAGTCATTACAGTGGCACTCTAAATCTGAGACAATCTGCTTAGGAGTGCCAGAACACTGCGTATATATCTCTTTTTGGTCTCTTATTTGAGAAATCGGCTCCTGTTGAAATGTTGGGCCACATCATGAGGAGTTCATTGCACTATGAAAACACAAACACACACACACACACCGATGCATTAATATGTGATGGCCTACATTTACACATCTATGGAGCCTGTTTACTCTGGTCTCATGAGAAATCATCAATATGTATATGAGATGACAAAATTATGACCCAAACCTGAACTTAAGCATTAAGCTGAACCCAGAAAGTAATAAATGTCATACGTTTTTACACTCTATATCTTACTGCATCAAACAGTTTCACAAATCATGAGTTGCTATGAGATTGTGCTGTACTTGACAGCAGTGTTGTTAAAAGCACTGGTGCATCGGTACAAAATCAGTATTTATAATTTAATGATGCCAGCCTTTCCGCAGTACCGGTTCAATCTGGTACCCACTGCAGTGCTTCCCACATTTTGTGATGCCTGTGGCAGCAGGTCACGTCACATATTAATTTGTATATTTATGATGTCATTGCATCCAGTACGACCCTTCACGCTTGCAGGGGAGTACTGGAGACATCTTTCAACTGAACCATAGTCAAGGTTTGTTTTTTTTTTTAAAAAGTCGCTAGGTTTGTCATATGTACCTGTTATGGAAAAAAAACGCCAAAAGGCTCTGAAAGTTGCTAAAAATTATAATTTTTTATAGTGCTATAGTCATACTTTTGTGAGTCGTGGGAGCTGATGGCAGTGCATGGTGGATTGTTGCGGCCCACCACAAATAAATAATGGGAAACACTGGAGATCGTCTGTCAGGACGAGCAGTTAGGTGCTAGTTAGGTGGTGGCTGCATTAAAGGTTTCTATTTACAATAGGTTTTTCTAGTATTTAACATTGTAGCCAATCACGGATATGTTTGCTAGAGTGTGAACACAATGGCCAAAGAGTTTGTTTGTTTGTTTAGAATGAGTTGTGCGCACTCATTTTGCTAAAACTAACAAACTCTAAAAACAATGGAAATAAGGGAGCCATTGTGCAGATTTTGTGCAGATTTGTCTGAATATAACAGGATTTTTTACTCAGTCTTTGAGCCTGTGCCACAGCTAAACTGAAGTGATATTAGCGTCATTGATTATAAAGGGAGCACTCTTTGCTTGCATAGTTTCTGTATATTATATTAATTATAATTTGAATAAAAGCTTCATTTTTTTATGCTGCTAAGTACGCAATGCAAACTGACGGCCTTATTCAAATGCAGGCCTGAATCTAAAACTGTGATGTCTGACAGAGATAAAAATAGCAATGAAAAGGACAAAAATATCTGATCTTTCAGTGCATGTTCAATAGACCTGCCACTTGTTCTGTTACCTGTAATGTATTTCTTTATTAATTAAATAAAAAAATAGTTACAATAGTTTTTTTCTATGGTCCCTAGACTGGTGACAAGAACACAATTTTGGTAATAATTCATCATTATCTAGAAACTGTGGGCAATATTTCTGTAAGCTTGGTTTTGTTTTTATATATAGAAAATGAATCAAGTATTCTTCTCGATAATCTTATATCACCTTAAACCTTAAACCTCAACTCTGCGTTCAGCATCAAATCATCTTAAGAGAAGGGAAAAAAAGCAACATAATGGATGAGAAATGAAAAAGAAACATTTGTGATATGATGAATACAGTGATTGATGTTTGGTACAAAGGAGCGTTTAAGGATTGGCATATTTTTACAAGTGTAAGCAGAAAAATCTATTTTTCATAAAATCCTTGAAAAAAATTCTACTAGTATTCTACTTACACTTGCAGTTCATCTGTTGCTTGTAAAATATACTCTCTAACATCAAAAAGATGAAGCATTTACAGTTGCACTCTCATTTTCATAGTTATCTGTGATTACCCAACAATAGTGCGCATTTCAAAAATGTCGCCAAAGAGATTGAGATTTCTCTCTCGACTGTTAACCAGCTGAATGTGTTTCCATTTATGTTAAAACACCTTTTCAGTCGAATGTTTGCACCCACTCTGTTGATTTTCAAAGAGTTAAAGAACACGGATATTAGATGTTTCTGACAACGTGCCGTGTTTACTTAAAGTATGTCAGAGTCGGTGGCTGGGGGCAGACGAGGCATCTGATTTGATCAGGGAAAACCAAAGACCCCAGTTAGAACTGCTGTAATGGTGGTCAAAATGAAGAAAAGTTGCAGTGATATTGCCTGTAATTCAGTGCAAGCACAACATCTATTAGGATATATTGAGCCCTCGGGATACAGAGATAGCAGGGGATGAAGGGGTCAGAAAGTAGCGTGTTCCTCCTCACAGAGGATTGTGCGCTAGAAAGTTCTGGAATCACTCAGGGAGATTAAAAGGAGAGTTCGGAGAGAGAAAGCGAAAGAGAAAGAGAGAGAGAGGCTCTGTGAATCCACTGAACCTCCGTTGACTTTATAAATGCGATTGAATCTACAGCGCAATTGGATTAGAGAGCTCTTATTTCATTACGCATTCTCTTCTTTATTGTATTATTTCAAAAAGAGTTGGAAACAACTCTAATAGCTTTTTAAACAGGTTCCTGTCAGTGGTGTTTTAAGCTGCTGTTATTTACCATGAGCGTCTCTGCTTGGCAATCGATCAGACGCCTTCATTTCAGCGTTCTGCTGTCACTCTGAGATGAGGCTGTGAAATAGATTGAGGACAGGAGGGTGGAAAACCAAAACGAAAGAAACACTTATCCCCAGCTTGGCTGGACACAAGATAGCATTTGGTTTCTTTTCTGTCAAAGGCACGTTCTTCTGCTTTTGAATATAGCACTATAGTGACAGATCCATTAAGAGCGTTGGAATTAATTGAAATTCAAAGAGCTGTGAAAAACATAAGAGCACAGCTATTTAACGTGAACCTGCTTCTGGCTTGGTGCTGCATTCTTGAATGCTCTGGCAGGTAATATCACACTCTCTGAAGTGTCACACAACAACTGGAGTGAAATTGGAGAGATCTGCAGAAAACCTCCTACAATTTATAATCCACTATTGATCACTGTTCACAATGAACATTCAAGAGACTGAACATTTACAGACAGCATACATTTTTGTTAAAGGGTGAATCTCATGACTAACTATGACCATTTAGACATATAAATTGCCTTTCAACTATTTTTATAACTTCATTTTAACAGTTTAGTAATATAACTGAATCACAAATGACAGACAAAGCAGAATAGACAGACAAACCAGTAAAATAGTTTTATCTAAAAGGTAAAACGATTCTATGATTCTATTCTAAGATTCTATTCTTCTAATTGTGTGAATATTAATCTTTATTAATCAAAACTGTGTGATTTGTGTGAAATTTGTGTGAAAAATAAAAATAAAAGATGTTGGAGTTTCACTGCCTCTAGTGTTCATTTCTTTTGGAAACTGCAGTGATATGTACTTATTGGTACATATTTTGTGTCTCATTAAAAAGTGCACCCAGGTACATTTATGCCATGAGACCCGATAGCCTAATTCATGGAAATATTACACGATAATTCCATTAATTACAATAATTCAAAAAATACAGAAATAAATGAAAACCCTAGTAACATGCCACTTGTTGTTACTGTTGAATCCCAGCAAAGGAGATTTTGGTAAAGGTAAAATGATTCTATGACGTATTTACAGGAATATGGATGTTTGCATATTTAACTGCCCATATTTTATTTGAAGATGTGTCATAATAGCAATACTATTAATACAAATTTAATGATTTCATTATCCTATAGGATTTAAAGTAAAGTAAAAGTAAAAGTAAAGATGTGAATGAAATCTAATTCATGGAAATATTAATAACCACAGTAATTACACTAAGAAAAAAACAAATAAATATCACTTGTAATGAAAACATGCCACTTGGTCTACTTCTAAATAATAAAAACTATAGTTTTTAATTTACAAATGTGAAAATATAACTGTGTCCACAGATGCCTCATTAACAAACAAACAAAAAGATGGGGAACATAATTGTCACGCCCTTGTCTGTATTGTTCTATGTCACTAGTTAGTTTTGGTTTCGTTTTAGTACTTCCTGTGTTTCCTTATATAGTCTTGTTCCTGTTCTTGTTAAGTTAATTATTTTTTCCTTGTCACCTGTGTTCCTCACCTGTCCTGCAACTTCCCTTGTGTATTTAAGCCCTTTGTATTCTGTCCAGTTCGTCAATCATCAATGTTATTATGGTTGCTGTGTGTGTTTGTAACCCGTGTCTAGTACGCTGATTAAAGCTGAATTTATGTTTACGTATCACGAGTGCCTCTTCGTCTGCCTAGCCACACACACACCCTGACAGTACGATCGACCATACAATGAAAAAGAGGATGATCAGACCCGAGGAGATTCTCCACTGCCTCCTAAACGGACTGACTTCTCTTCCTGCTCCACACGAGCAACGGCCAGGAGGCCATCCTCCATTGCCAGGCTCACATCTAGCCCGTCGGCGGAATCCGCTCCCGAAAGCGGCTCTGTATGGAGGCAGATCAGTGCCAGCACCTCAATGAACTGCACTATATCGAGGCAAATCAGTGCCAGCTCCCCAAAGGCAAATCCAGATCCACGCGGACGGGTCCAGAGCCAGATTTGTGGACCGACATGCCAGCTCTAATTTTCCCGATCCAGTTTCAGGGTTGCGGCCAGGAGTGCCGTTCCCGAGTCCAGTTCCAGAGTTACAGCCAGGAGTGCCGTTCCCGAGTCCAGTCCCAGAGTTTCAGCTGGTAGCGCCAATCCCGTGTCCAGTTCCAGAGTTACGGCCAGTAGAGCCGATCCCCGATCCAGTTCCTGAGTTACGGCCGGGAGTGCCGATCCCGATTCAAGCCCCTAGAGTATGGCCAGGAGTCCCGATCCCGATCCCAGTTCCAGAGTCTCGGCCAGGAGAGCCGATCCCGATCCAAGTTCCAGGGTTGCGGCCAGGAGTGCCGTTCCCGAGTCCAGTTCCAGAGGTACGGCCAGGAGTGCCGTTCCCGAGTCCAGTCCCAGAGTTTCAGCCGGTAGTGCCAATCCCGTGTCGAGTTCCAGAGTTACGGCCAGTAGAGCCGATCCCCGATCCAGTTCCTGAGTTTTAGTACTTCCTGTGTTTCCTTATATAGTGTTGTTCCTGTTCTTGTTAAGTTAATTAGTTTATCCTTGCCACCTGTGTTCCTCACCTGTCCTGCATCTTCCCTTGTGTATTTAAGCCCTTTGTATTCTGTCCAGTTCGTCGATCGTCAGTGTTATTATGGTTGCTGTGTGTGTTTGTAACCCGTGTCTAGTACACTGATCAAACCTGAATTTATGTTTACGTATCACGAGTGCCTCTTTGTCTGCCTTGCCGCACACGCACCCTGACAATAATGCAGTGTCATAGATCACTATTTTCCAAAGACACAAAATTAGGTCAAAACTGTATTAACTGGTGCAGGAGTCACTTTACCCTATTTTACTGTTAATAAAATATAAATTAACAATTGCAAATAATTAGCCTTGATATTAAATAGGATTGATTAATTATGTAATACATTAATAAATAAGAGTTGCTTTGATTAATCTATAGTGATATCACAGGCTAACCTCCTCTTTTGTCCATCAGCCTCTCCCCAGTGATTGATGGGAGATGAGCAGCTCTTGCTCTATGAAAAGAGCACTAGAGAGAGAGGATGCTGACAGTGATGGATTTACGTTTGGCCTGATGATGCACCTTTGCTTTCTTACAGATTGTTTCAGTCAGTGCAAGGTGTGTGTGTGTTTAAGTTTTTAATAATTAAAATTTCTCCAAGACTTGAGTCGCAAATTGTCCTCAAACCATGCTCAGAGTAAACATTTAGAACAACAGCTTCCAATAATAAAACAAAGTCCAACTGCAGACCTAAATTGACCATCTTAATACAGAAAACTAGAAAAAGTTTTTTTTTTATATACTTTGAGCATTTTAAATAGACTCTAGATTCTTAAATAGACAATAGGTAGTTGTTCTGGCATTGCTAGATGGTTATTGTGTTCCGAATAAATGCTATAGGTCAAGTGTGAGGAACAGAGCTTGAAAGCTCTAGGAATAGTTATAATCAGAATCTTTGAAAATAGAATTATTATGCAATTATGCAAATGTACATATAAAGAATGTTATGAGAAATGACAAAAAGGAATACTGAGAAGGCCAGGTTTCTATGGTTACTCTCTCTATTAAATCTCTACATTCATGTATCCCTGCATAATGCTACATCATGTTTAATGTTACTTCTGAATACAAGTCATACACATATACATTCAATTATCAATAAAGTATATCTATCTATCTATCTATCTATCTCTCTAAACACAAAATAAATATAATTATATTAAATGTGATTTATTAATACAAATTGTAATACAATAAGGTCAAATGAGAACAGCATTTCTCTCTGAATCTGTCAAGTATATCTAACAGTAAAAAAGTACATTTTAAAAGTAAACATATTTTTTTGGATTCTGACATTTATTTAATCACTATTAAGAATATTTGACCTCAATTCTCCTTACTGTACCACATTAACAAATTTTCATTACTATATATATATATATACATACATAAACAGTATCATTGCTGTATATGTGTGTATGTATATAATACATATATTTACATGTGCATACATTAATACATTTTCTTAAATATATACATACATGTGTATACACACAGTACACTGTGTATATTTACATAAAGATGTGGTTATCCACAATCACTAAAATTATAAATTGCAAGTAAATGAAAAAAAGCTCAAACAAACAACATGATGTATCACAATAATGAGGAACTAGGAGGGTCCTTAATTGTTGTTAAATTAATGTTAGAATGCATGCATAAATCAATAATGCTCCTATAACTGGGCTACATCTTCTAAATATTATATCACGCACATTTTGGCTTGAACTGTGACATGTTTATGTGAGATACGTCCATAAACCCTAAGTACAAGAAGGCATAAATGCATATTACACAACTGCCTGCAGCACAAATAATCGCTCTGATTTAGCATTAGGTTACGCTGTAGGACGCTGTAGGACCATAATGCTTTATGAATTAATACTGCATCCTGAGTAAACTGAGACCAGGGCACAAAGAGGAGGTGATTTGTGGTTTGGTAAAGCTGCAGTAAAGAATTCATAATGAACTAATAGACAGGAGAAGATGAAAAACAACAGGGGAGATCCATTAAAGAGGGAACAATCACTGCTGTTAGGATCATTACAATCAGCAAGCGCAAGTAATAAATGATAAACAGCATCTTTACCGCAGAAATAATGTCAGTTAGTTAAAAAGACAGGTGTTGGATACCACATCCAGAAGAAATGACAGGACTCATTATTTGGCCTTGAATGTTTGGGAAGGTTGCAAAAGAAAGGCAGTGTAAAACTACTGTAAATGGACTTGTAATATTGCTGAAAATATGTAATTATCCAGCTATGTTAGACAAATCTCTTTTCATTTTTTTGTTATTTGTTTTTTTATTTATTTATTTATAATATAATAATTTATAATATATACTTCTTTTAAAGAACTGAAGATGAAATATATATGTAAGGGGAGAGAGAGAAAGTAAAGGACAAAAGAAAGACCAAACTCTGAGAGAATTTGGAAAAAGTAACAGGGGTCTTTAACTTTTCAGATGTCTTCAACAAATCAGTCCAACCTCCATAGTACCTGAATTCAGAGGCAAGCAGCACCTGTGGTGACACAATCACATAGTCCTGTCCCATACCCAGAAAACTTTACAAAAGTAATTCCGCAGATTGTCTAACCTGATACTTTTCAATTCCAGGAGACTTATTGAACAACCAAAACAAATGGAGTCACACCAGTACGCCTTGCACAAAATTCAACCGCTCGCTCCTGCATCTCAAGCCATACATTTATCTCCAGCATTGTGCTATTCTGCTAAATCAGGATGAGAGTCACTCCTGAAAATAAACCTCAATAAAACTATTTAGACCCAGTGTGTGCATCTCAAGCAGCATGAAAGTGGAAAAGCAGCATGAAAGTGTGTAGCAGGTTTTAAATACAAATCACAGCTGAAAAAGCTGATAAAGGACAAAACAAAACAAAAAAACAACACAAAATAACCATAAAGGTATAGTCCATACAATTCCAAAAGTCATGTGATAGCTTTGGGTGAGGAATTCAATAACTCTGAAGACATTAAGCACAAATAATCTTCCCTTCCCTTCATTCACATTGTAAATTTGAGCACTGGCATTTCACATGTAGCACACAATATAGTTGTTCAAATACGCAGAGACTGGAGAATGAGATTTAGCTATTAACTAACCCTTAACTATGACTTTTGCCTCAATAAACTCTTTATTTGCTGCATATTAATATTTAGTTAAGTAGTTGTTAAGTTTAGGTATTGGGTAGGATTAGAAATGTATTATGGTCATGCGGAATATGTGCAGAATAAGTAATAATAAACAGTCGATAAAATGCCCTTATTATGGATTTTTGAAAATGAGCTTCCATTCAGTGTGTAAAACTCTTAAGTGAATGAAAACATCCTGCAAACTTTTAAATCTGAAAGTGCACTGTATTGTCTCTCAGAAGAAAGAGTCTACTCTGAATCATTAAAACAAGTCATTTTTAAAATGAGTCCCAACTGTTTCATATTGACGCCAAAATGAAACATATTAGCATATAGCATATTGCCGCCCATTTTTTGGCTTTTTCACGTTGGTCTGAATGAAAATTCAATTTCATTCTTTGCCACTAGGTGCCTCTTTTGGAATGTTAAAAGCTCAGAAACACTGCATTAAGTGACATCGACCAATCACTGGAGGGGTTTGGAAAAATTAACCCATGAATAAGTTTAGGAGTCACTGAACAGATAAGGTAAATATAAATGTGTTTTAAAAGTGTTTTTTGACCTTGCATGCATGTTAACCTGTTGTTTGAAACTCCCAAAACCAAAATCTGTTATTGAATGCATTTAGAAAACACAAGTCAAACGCAATTGTATTTTTCACTTATATATACACTGCCCTCCAAAAGTTTAGAAACACTCATGGCAAAGTGTGGTTTTTAATGATATCAGCATAAATCCTTATAACGTTTTGGTGCAAATACTGTACGTTAAAGTAACTTGACATTATCATTGAAGACCAGCAATAATAATTTTCATTTTGATTACATAATAATGGCAATATATATAGTACTGTGCAAAAGCAAAATATCAGTTTACATTTCCAAACATTATTTTTGTCATTAATCAATCAATCAATCACTTTTATTTATATAGCGCTTTTAAAAATACAGATTGTAGCAAAGCACTGAACATTATCAA
>JAUMHE010000014.1:2524249-2537131 GCA_032359235.1 Enteromius mattozi | reverse complement strand
ATGATTAGTTGATTAATGGCGAGCGGGCCATAGTTACCTGCGCGACCTCCTCCCGAAATTAGTTTGAAAACATCATTGAAAATGAGCTCTCATGCATTATTGTCTCTCAAAAGAAAGAGACTCGGAATCAATGAAACTAATAATTTTTTTTTTGGGACTTGAGTCCCAAGTCGTTTCATGTTGATGTCAACATGAAACATGAGCATATTGCCCACTTGTTGGTTTGAATGAAAATGCACATTCATTCTTTGCCACTAGGTGCAGCTTTTTTACAGATTAAAGCTTAAAGCACTGCTTTAAATGAAATTGAACAATCACTGGAGGGGTTTGGAAAACTTAATCATTGAACAAATCATTTGGGAGTTGTTGAACAAAAGTGAATGCATATTATATGAAAATGAAAGTGTTTTTTAAACTTGCATGCATGTCAACCTGTTGTTTTGGATTCCCAAAACCAAAACATGAACAGTGATGGGAATAGCGGCGTTACTAACGGCATTATTTTTTCCAGTAACGAGTAATCAAACAAATTACTGTTTCCCCGTTACAACGCCATTACCATTACTGACAATAAAATGTGCAGTTACTTTAATTTATTCCAGGTTCAGTTCATCTTAATGTATGCACAGTGTAACGTACCTGTATTTGATGTACCATAAACTCTAGTGTAAAGGTGCACAGGTCGCACAGGACACTTTTACTTACAAAAAAAGAATGATGCAGAGCTAAAGAGTCTTACATAAAATGCAGAATTGACGCACTACATGTAAACAATTTTCCTGTTAAAATAACATAGTTTTGATGGAATTCTTCAGCTTCAACTGCTGGTTTCTCTAGTAGTGTGCGGGACTAATGCTCTAACGGCAATCTTATTGGCTGTTCTATAATCATGCTAAATTAGCACAGTATCATATTATAATGCAATAAAAAATACTATGATGATTCTATTTTCAAGGTGTCCATAGAGAGTTAATAATATTTACAATAATATATTGAATTTGATAGGTGTCTCTCATATTGTCCCACAGAAACATTAAAATAGTGTAGATTAGTGTACAATGATTTATAGCAATAATTTATTCTATTTAGTGTCCTTTTCATTCATTTAACATATTTATATTGGGAACATCCAAGTTATTTGACATATTTGAATAATTATTTTTAACTCAGTTGCTAACTCAGTTACTATTTGTGGTAACTAGTAACTATAACTAATTCCTTTTTTAAAGTAACATGCCCAACACTGAATATGAACCATTCATAACCTATACTAGGGGCACTTTAATAAACAACTGATACCCACCCCTAACATATAGTAAAATATTAACAAATTTTGATGCAATTAATATGGTATAAATCAACAGTTTTAATACCTCCAGAAGAGATAAAACATATTTCACAAATATCTACATATCTGTCTCTTTAAAGTGTTAGTGTTTATATTAAGTTGCATTAGTAGGGGTTATTATAGCACAATTCATAACTCCACCCCAGACCTCACTAATTTTCAAACCCTGTGTACACTCAAGATACCACTGTTAGCTTTTGTACTTTTTTTCTGAGAGTGTATAGTGATGCCAAACTATTGCATGAGACAAACCTTGCATTGTTTTGTCCTGAAAACTACCTTTATATTTACATGTAATAATTCAGCAGATGTTGAATTCCCTTTACACAGCTGAACTCTTTGAATGCTGCTGTATAATGTGCACACTGATCACAGCTAATCCAAATCTAAACCTGTTCTGACCACACAGAAGCCCAGCTGCTCATCGCCCAACACTGTGTGCTATAAAGATCCACCTGTCACCTTCTAGCGGGATGACAACACACAGTAAAGGCAAACCATCCAGCACACACTCTATCCATAATCAAAACCACTAACTGTCAAGATCCCAGGAGCGAAGATACCTCTCGTCACGTTTGTTCTCTTAAAAGCCTCTGAACGCAGGCGACACGGAGGACGACGCTCAAGATCGATGACGGAATTACATCGGCGGTTAAAATAACCCCTTGCTTTTGTTTGGAGCGCTTAGAGAGCCATTGTAGCTGATGGGGGCTATTTAAAGAGCCATCCAATATGCAGGGATGTCAACACTCACTGGCCATAAGCGTAATTGCCCGTCCATTTGCCTGAACCACTACAGAGAAGATAAAAGCTGCCTGTCACACACACATCAGCAGGAAAGTTTGAAGATGAACCATACAGAGAAAGTTTCAAAACACGGTAAGAAATCTTACTATCAGCCACTGGGTTAATAGGTGCACGTCATACTAGACGTGTCAATTTACAATATTCATTTAGTGCTATTTAAGGAATAGTTCACCCAAAACTAAATTAATAAATAAAAATAAATACTAAGATATGTTTTTAATATAACATTAGTATCATAAATTAAACTAAATAATAATTATTTATTTAAAACTAAATATTTATTTTTTTAGTGAACTGTCCCTTTTAATAAAAAAATAAACTAAAATAATAATAATACAAAAGAAGTTAATAAATTAATCCCTTAAACTTTACAAAAAAATGCATGATAAAGAATTTAACCAGAACACATATACAGAAATATAAGGCATGCACACACATAAATATACATTTAGGGCTTAACATTAACTTTTTTGCTCCTCAGCCATTGTAGTTAGTTTTTTTTTTTTTTTTTTTTTTAAATTACTAGCCGCTCAACATGTTCACTGATGATAATTACATTTTTTTTATTTGGAAATCATGTGATTATGATTACAGATGACTACCGCATACTAAAATTTACTTAAATTGATTTCCAGGTTATATTTTGCCTATACATAAAGGGCAGTTTTTGTAACATGAATGCATTTACACTACATAAATAATGGTATGAGATTAGTGTTTTAAATATACAAATACAAAATGTCAGAGAAGAAGAAAATCAGACTACTTTTGAATATAAGAGTAAACTACCACACACATATTAACTGCCATCATTTCTGTAGCTTGATGCATTGAAGTCCAAAAAAGACAGAGAAGGACAGCCTAAACCTCGGTACCCAGCTTATCCCAAAATAAACACTCAGTTTGAGTCCAAGAAACCTCTTCAAAGACATGCAGGCTGAGGTGGTTATTGAACTCTTGGACCCTCTGAAAAACTGCTGCATTAGGACCAGAGTTGATTTTCGCTGTGTTGAAGAGCTACTACCTGTATCTCTTTCTACTCTGCGGTATGTTCAGAAAGTCTTGTGCTGAGAGAACTGAAAATGTCTCTGATATGTAGCTGCTGCAGTATTTGCGGTGTAAGACGATACACCCACTGCTCAAAGGAAAAAAAGAGCTGCACGCCCTCAAAGACTGAAGGGTAAAAGGACTTTGACTGGAGAGAAGTAGCTAAGTAATTGGAGACTAATATAATTTTGATTTGCCAATCAAAAGTGACAGGGCAGTAAAATGTTTGAGTTACTGACTGGAGGTGATTTTTACACACTTTCTGTTTTTAATCACCTGGTTATGTTCAGAAGAGCATACTAACATACTGCTCTTATTATTTCTACAGTATAATGTATGTAAACTGTGCACAGTACACAAACTTTCTGCATGCATTGAATACATTTATGATAACTGTCAGATAATAAAATTGATAGTTCTGGACACTGAAATTCTGATTGAAAAAGGTACATTTGATAGATGTGATTTTACTCGTTTTACTGTATATTTTGATCAAATTAAGAAACTTTTTTCAATGTTGCTTTATGCCTTACTTTATATATATATATATTAATAATAATAAAAAGCAAGCAGTATACAGTAAGTAGACTGCTAGTTTGCCACATTTCTCCCTCTATATTTATCTGCCACTCTCTGTTCCAATAATGTGAAGCAGGAATCAATCTTAAGTTGACTTGTGCTGCTCTTATCTCTGATTGATTCTGCTGGTTAGCAATGATTTGCTGCTGTATCTCACCTACTCAAAAGCAAATTAAACCCTGCTCCAGTCTAAACAGGGTCCTGTGTGTGTATGATGCCATGCAAGAGACCACGGACGCATGTCAGAATGTGTTTTTGTCTTTAGCTGGGTTTAAAAGCAACATTTTATAGCGGATTTGAACGTTAATCCAAATCAGAATTTAGAGTATATTTTTCAGTATAAAAATGTATTACCATGGTTGCACAAGAATGGTTTTAAAATGTGTCAACCTCAATAAATGATGCTCAAGAAAGCAAAAAAAAAAATGAAATGTGCATTTTATCACTCAAACTCAGACCTTGACAAGCGTTCCCTACAGACCTTTGATATTCACAAGCCATAACATGTATATACTGTAGCTTTCCACTGGATAAACGGCCCAAGTAAATATTACTGCCTCATAACCCAGCTTTTATACTTGCCCACAATTCATCCACTCATTTTTGTTGTGCAACAGATTGTCAAACCAGCTTGACTGCAACAATTAGTTGACATTTTTTTAAATAAGTAAAATATAAGCAAATTATTATTATATAACAACAATAACATAATACATTATTTTTCAAATAAAAAAATTTAAAAATAATAATGATTTATTTTCCTTATTGTATCACTACAGTTGTGATATTTTTCACTTTACGACTCCCAAAGTTATCAAAATTAATTTTAATACAAAAATAAATGATGCTCATCATAAGAAAGTCTATTTAAGTGGCTACACCTGAATTTAATTTAATGTTTGGCACAATTATCATGTAACTGACCCACATATCACTGGTACTGTTTGTGTCTGAGCTTACTTTTAAAATAAAATAATAATAATAGTAACTAAAATAACTGAGATCATGCCAAACTACTTCATATTGTTTTCATTCTTATTGTAATAATAAAAATAATGTAATAATCAATAAATCATGCACATCATTCAATTCGCTGCATGAACAGACCTGAGCATCATGTAATTGACCCACAAATCATTGCCCTGTTTCTGCACTACTGAAGCAAAAACAACACATTTATCGCCAGCAAACTCATTTTGAAAATTTCCTAGCCCTAGGAAAACCTAGTGGTGAAGGATCAAGGTGAGGAAGCCAGTCAATCCAACTGACCTGGACCTGTTATTCACATACTGTATGACAAACAGCGAAGTGCTGACTCTGAAATGCCAATCTCTGCCAACAAAACATGTGGATGGCAGTGTCAAAAACTGCTTACAGATCAGAAAGAATTAGCATGGAGTTATGTGAGCATGCTGTCGCTGACTTGAGCACTTTACAGCCAGGAGAGCAGATTCAGAAGAGTGACTAGTTTGAAGCCTAAGTGATAGGAGGTGAGCAGGTGAGAGAGCTTGACGTCTGACTGATTCCAGCTCCTTCTGGAGCTACTGCCATGAAGGAAAGAAGCGAGAGTGGTCAGGGCTTCCTGACCTCAGAAGAGTCTATGCTGGAGAAAATGTCATGTTCGCGGAAACCACAAACAGCTTTACTCGTGAAGTAACGAAAGTCAATATACTCACAGGCTATTGGCACGCTTGTGCGTCTGAATTATTAATATGTAAGGGAAGTCATGTGAGGGAAAAATATTCTTGTTTGTGTGCATGTCTCACCTCGTCTTTGTCTTCGACCTGTATGTACAGAGGCAGAGCGAAGCCCACCTGCGCCAGCTCTGGGATCAGGACGCGATACTCTGAGCTGTTAAACCTGGGCGGATTGTCATTTTTATCGATCAGGAGGATGGTGAAGGTGGTCATGACGGTGGCAGATGAAGGTGTGCGGTCATCATTCAGCTCTGTGGCCTAAAGACAGACACAAAGACATACAGCGGTCAGGAGACAGCAGGGAAAATTTGGAAGAGGAATCTGTAAACTTTGAAATATTTTAGGTTTATAAACAAAGATACGATACAGATTTTCATTTAAGAACAAGATGCTCTCTGGATCCTTCTCAAATTATGCTGGAGAATTCATTGCAATGCATTTTTCCCAAAATGTGCAACACTATTCATTCTAAAATATGATTTGATAATTTTATGACTATTATTTTTTTGTTACTAGCTGTAACAAATGTCTTAACTGATTAGCAGGCATCATTTCAGCTAAATTACACATCCAACCTAATTATTTAACAAAAGAATTTACCTATTCTCATGTCATGAAACTAACAAGGACACTTTATGTCTCAGTATATATATATATATATACATATATATTTATTGTGTATATTTATTATGTATATATAAAGACACACATACAGTATACAGCTTAAAAGTATTTATATGTATTTACATGTATATATTTATATTATAAATAAATATATTTAACAAAAATTAAATATAGCCTATACATACATGTGTGTGTCTTTATATATGCAATATATGTAGTATACACAGTACACACATGGTATGTAAACAAAAACTTTTATTTTGGATGATTAATCATGATTTATTGTTGCCCAGCACAAATATATATATATATATGTGTGTGTGTGTGTGTGTGTGTAAATTGTAAGTCAGAAAGAATAAAACAAAAATAACAGTGGATTATACAATTCCTGACTAAATCAAATAAAGTCCAAATATTTAATAATGACCCTACAGGAAGCAGAGATAATATTCCACAAAAATCATTGGAATGGTCTACTATTAATTATTTACTTTGGTGAAAACATTCTTTTGTCAACTGAGTAAAATAATACAATTTTCAGTAAGAAATTGCTTGTAAATTTCACAAACAAATATGAACAGCAGCAACCCAATGAATTGCACATTAACTTTTGAAGTAGATAAACTGAAATTATTTTCTTCTAAAACATATTTGTTTTGCTTCAAAAAATATTTTTAACGTGTACACGCAAAAAGAAAAAAAGCGCACAACTCGTCCATCTCTCTAATGTGAGGAGCGCATTAAAAGGAGCTCTAGAAAAAGAAAGGAGCAGCGAAAGAAAGAAAAGAGATACGAGTGACAGAGAGACACAGTATGAGATAGGAAACCAGAGAGGAACGGATGTGATAATAGAGAGAATCTGGCAGTAAGCAGCATTAACGTTTAGTCTTCAATCTCCTCGATTTGTTCAGCTCTGCCTCTTTATTAAATCAGAGGGGAGGATTCTGGGAGAAATCCCACAGGTCTGCCGTAAGTGGGGGCACACGGGGGCCAGTGCGGGAAGACAGACACAGCCAATAAGATTTAAGATGAACAAGTCTTATCGACAGGAAACAATTGCTCACAATCACTTTCTTTCCTCCCTCCCTCTCGTTCTCTCTCCTCCTCTTTTTGAGCAATAGAGCAGGACTCAGAGAGAAATCAAAAGGAATAATGGTGTTTTGTGACGGAGGGATGTGGGGTGAATGGAGGATGGAGGAGCGGCGACGCTGCGGGTCCAGGTTAATCATGAATCCTGTCGTTTAACACCCCCTTGCACATCTCTTCTCTATCCCTCCATACAATAAATGCACTGACCTCCAGCCCAATGTACTCTGGCCTATCCAAGCACTGTGAAGTTGAGAAATTAGTTTTATTACTTTTCACTCCAAATCAATAATGCCACCAATAAGAGAGAGGGAGATGGAGAGAGAGAGAGAGTAAGAAGATAAAATGGTAAAAGGAAAAAAAAAAAATACATATATAGGAGCAGAGGCTCAGGAGGGAGAAATAGATAATGAAAATCTATAACTTATGAATATTTTGGGAGGTTTTTCTCACGTTTGCTTTGTTTTGAGATTCACTTTTCGTGGCAATCATTGATTTCAATTTAGAGGACTACAGCTGTGCAGTTTATGACTGCAAATAGAGCAGAAGAATCCAAAACACATTTATGAAACTGTCCGGATGGGGAAATATATAATATTACGGCCAGAGAAAGAGGCAACAATAATAAGTGAACATTTAAATGTAGCAGTGACTGTATAAACGTATAAAACAGAAGATTTTGGCTACATCCCTTTGAATTCCTTGTCAAACTTGGATTTTGACAAGGCACAAAATATCAAAATAGCACACAAAAAGTACTTTTCTATCATTTTTTATATACTTTTCCTTTCATGTGCCGGTGAGACTGGGTACTGTTACATAACTGATAGTGTTATATGGTCATTTATTAATCATTGGGGTTGTGCTTTGGAAGTTAAAATGAAGCATTGGCGACTTGTGCAAATCTACAGACACCAGCCGCAGTTCAATGGGATCTTATCAGAGCAGAGGCGATATTGATGACAAGTGTATGTCAAATCCTTACCCAGAGAAATAATGAAAGAAATCTACAGATCCCCAAATCGCCACCAATCTTTTGAAAACAGAATCACACACAGAGCAGTTTCTGGTCATTTTCAGCTCAATTTGAATAAAGTGCCAACCTAAAAAAGCTCTTTTCTGGGGTTTCTGAAGATCCCAGACATGTCATGACCAAAGATTTGTTGGTAAACAGTATTTTCATTTAGACACACACCTGTTACCTCAAATTTATAATGCTATATAAATAGTGTTGAGAAAAAGTATGCAAAAGTTTTGAAAATGGATGTTTTTTTGCATTAATTGGTCATAAACTGTTAAGTATCGCAACGAACATAAGTTTGCTTAACCTAACAACACACAAGCGCCTTCTGATAAATAAGAAAACCAGTCTATTCTAATGGGTTCACAACCTTTTTCTTGTTACCGTATACATTCACTACTATTCAAAAAAATGGGTTTTAATATGCTGATTTACTGCTCAAGAAATATTTCTTCTTAATATCAATACTGAAAACAGTTGTGCTGCTTAATATTTGTTTAAGGAAACTATGATAACCCAAACATTTGAATGGTTACATACAGTATGTACTATATTAATAATCATTTTCAGTATACATGTGGTGTTTTCCTGAAATCATTTTAAACGTTGCTCTAAACTAAATTCTATCTGCTCTTCTTTCTGTTTCTCCTCTTTTGTTCTTTTTCCTCTCTCTCCCTCTTTCTCATCCCCATCACCATGCAGCCCAAAGAGGAGGCAAAGGTGTGTGTGTGTGTAAGTGGGACTACTTCAGGAGCCTAAAGGCCTCTCTTAAACTGAGCTCTCAGAGGTGGAGAGACAGGAACAAAGAGTCTCCCTGGCAGAGGTCTAGAGGGACATTTAAACACACACACTCCTCCAGTGTTTGGCCGTGGAACTGTCAGCGGGGCACAGAGATAACGATGACATCACACACACACAGTGTCTGGCACATGGTCACTTATTCCAACAGTACAGGGCATAATAGATTTAATATATTTATGCCATTAAATAAAGAGTACATCTGGAGCTTAGAAGTACAATGCATACAATAGTATTCTCTTGTAAAACGTACTCCAAATAATAATTTAACATGCACAGCAAGCCTGGAAAATCCAGTCCAGTTGAGTGTAATTAGAAGTGTTTTGCACATTTGTAATAGTTATGCAGAAGAGTTAAAAATGTATTGAAAGCTCCAGGGTCAGTGAGACCTTTTCACACACTGATCCTGATATGCTCAATGTGGGTAAATGGCTCGATAAATTACAGTCACACTCCGCAAACATTTACTGTAGAATCAATACAGCATTTGGCAGAGAGCCCAATGAGTTCAGCGCAGGGGACGAGAGACTAACCAGAGCTACTACACGAGAATTTCTGGAAACAGAACAAATCTGCTTATATGTGATTTCATTCCTCATTTAAAATCAATCTTGACCTTGAAACATTACAGAATAGATTTTAATAATGCATTAGTTTGAAGCTCACGCAGGGTTGAAAGACTTATGATAAAAGGTTTTAAGAGCTTAAGGAACTTCACTATTCTGATTCGAATTCCATAAAACGATTCCAGTTTCTTCAAATCTACGAACAGCTCTTTTGGTATAACTAAGGAAGCACTCAAAGGAATCTGTGTTAATATAATATATTAAAGAGAAACTACTGTATTCTTAGTGTTATTTTTACTTTACCAAAAACTCTTTGCCAAATAACCTTCTGCTAAATAACAGTTAATATGTTGAAATTGAACAAATCTATCTGAGAAACCATTTTATTTAAGCTATAAATAAAACTTCCTGACGAGAACCAGATTCAGGTTTGATTCTCACCTTTACTGTGATTGTGAAGCCGGATGAGTACAAGGGGTTTTCCCGGTCCAGCTGTCCGCTCACTGTCAGGGATCCGCTGATGTAGTCCAGAGCAAACATGCTGTTGGTGTTACCTAAAGAACAGAATAATAAAAAGCTGAATTATGTGGAAACAGGGTGAAAAGATGTTTCTGTTTGCACTGAATACTGTCACATTAAAGTGCCCCATGCCATTTTTAAAGCAACTACTATTGTTTTGGGAGTCTTCTACAGTAGGTCTACATGCATGCGAGGTGAAGAAACACTTTTGTTTTCTTAAAATATGCTTTAATATCACCTTATTTTCCAGCAATTCTCAAACGATTAATTCGAAGCAGTTCTAAGATTCAGTCTCTCTAAACCCCTCCCTTCTGTGAGCCTACTCTGCTCCTATTGGTCAGATGGCCTATTACAGTGCATCAGAAATGATAGGCAGGAATTATGCAAATGTGTTACCCCGATTCGACTCGATTTTTTTATTTTGGGAGACAATAACTTTATTTATTGTGCACTTTCGGATTAATAATTTAGCAGATTGTTTACATTCACATGCAGCTACATTACACACTGTTATGAAAGGCAATATTGGAAATGGCATTAAGGGGCACTTTAAACTAAAGAGTCTATACCCTCATTACACTTATTTACAGATATTTTAATAATTGGACGGTCATGGTTGTAAAGTGGTTAAATATCTGAACCCAAACTCAAAGGTTGTAGGTCAATATCCTTAGAGGCGTCGGAGAAGCGGAGGGTCGTCGAGTTCCCTAATCACCATTCTGCCCTAGAGCAGGGCACTTAACCTCCACTCCAGGGGGAACGTCCTGATCGTCAGCTAAGGATTTCAAAGAATTCATCTGATCTGTCCTAGAAATGAGGGCTGAACAGTATGACAGTTTATGCCAAGAATTGTGCAAATTTGCAGAGGGCAGGATTCTAATACAGTTATTGCAGATCTATCTATCAGTTTGTTAGGCTTGCAAGGCTTTGCTTCTCAGATTTTTGATTTTTTTTAGAGAATTTGTTGCATGAAACTCTATTTTAAACATTAATTAATTTCCATGTACTTCTATGTCATTGCGTTTCCCATGTGTAGTGCAATTAAAATAACACTTTTGCTCATGATCTACATTTAATTTAAAGGCATTCTTAAATTAATTCTGAATAACACTCACACAACCCTGGTTATTTAATGAATTATATGCCACCAAAGGCATAGAGAAGGCTGAGTTATGACATTTTAATTGAACATTATGAGGTCAAACAATTCATGTAATATAATAAAATACATACATTAATGATGAATTGTTCAGGATAAGATTTATTACACGCATTTACAAAATAAAAATGATATTTTTTTTTATTTCATGCTGATTTTAATAAACTAATCACAACCTCCCTAAAAATGACTGTTTGTGTGTGTGTTTGTATTTATATTACTCCAACTGTGATACAAAATATCACTCATACTGCCCTCAACTACTGAAGTTTGGGATAGCAATTTTCTACAAGCTCAAACATAATGAATATAACTGAAACATTACGGTCATAAAGAATTTGGTGATTATACTGTACTATGTGTTACTAAATCATACTTCAACACTTAGCTCAACAAGATACTTGTTTAAACACCAAACACAGACAAAGAGTAAGAAACAAAGAAAATCCTTCCTCTTCTGCACTGTCTGACAGAGAGCAGAAGTGTGGTTTGGGACTGGATCTCTCCCTGGTCTGGGATAGAGGAAAATAATATCTTCTGACTATGGGAACAGCGGCCCTGTTAATTAATCCGTTACTCCTGAGATATCATGCTGGTTTTGGGTAATTAGTTCAGTGCTTGGCAGCAGTGGCCCAAACTTTAGGGCTATAACAGAGCGCTAGACCGGCTCACCATCCAATACACCGTTCTTTCCTCATTCATCTTCCACTCAAAACATTTCATACTCCCTCGATAAAATGTTCATCTCATTAACACCTCACTTTCCTTAATTATATGATATTTGAGTAATTATTTTCATTATATTTTCACATCTCTCTCTCTCTCTGTCCATCTCTCACAGCTGTGGTATATGTTCACTGCTCACTAATTAAGTCCAGCAGATGCAGACGGTGCACAGAGTGACACACAATCTGTCTTCTCTAACAGTCTTCTTTTGTTCTTTATGATAGATCTCACCTCTGTACAGCTCTCATCACGTACAATCATGTACTACTAAAGATCATCAGCCCCCCATCGCTCTGTTCGCTACTTACTAACTCCTGCATTCCTCCACATCCCCATTCCCATGTAAAACCATCCAACTACATAGATAGACAGATACACTAACATTTTTTAGACAGTAATATGTTTAATGTTCACTTATTTGTTCATTTAACTGTAATTTATTCCTGTGATGCAAAGCTGAATTTTCAGCATCATTACTCCTGTCTTCAGTGTCACATGATCCTTCAGAAATAATTTGGATATGCTGATTTGCTTATTTATTATTATTATTATCATTATTTAGACCTAATACGGTAATTTTTTTAAATGATTTTTTTATGATTTTATTAATATTAGCCATTTATTAGTGCTAATTAAGCATATATTAATGCCTTTTTCTACATCCCTAATCACCCAATACCTAAACTTAACAACTACATTACTAAGTATTAATAAGCAGCAAATTAAGAATTTATTGAGGGAAAAGTTGTAGTTAATAGTTACTGTAACACAAGTTTTAAAGTGTTATATTTGTTATATTTGTTATATTTTATATATATATATATATATATATATATATACAATAGTTAACACACGTTTTAAAGTGTTATATTTGTATATATATATATACAATATTTGTATATGTA
>JAUMHE010000014.1:2493963-2521531 GCA_032359235.1 Enteromius mattozi | reverse complement strand
TTTTACACTACCATTGAGAAATTTTAAACAAACTATATTACAGACTTTCCATTAAGACCCTAAAGAATCATATCAGCCTGTGGAAAACTGGCGTTATATGACCCCATTAATATGATCATAGTTTGTAACGCAGACGCAGGCAGCGCGCAGAATGAGACAAAACATTGACATAGCCAAAACCGCCGCATATAGTCTTATTAGTGTACGTTAAGTTTCATGTATATTGATTTCATCAGACGATATTGCGATTATAAATCAGGATTTAAAGAGTACGGTGAGACTGATTCTTGTGTAGAATTAATGGGTCCTGTTTACTGTTTATACTTGTTTTATATATGACTACAGGAAATATAATGTGAGCAGCTTAATTGGGCATTGAATTGTATTACAGTATGCATATACAGTTCATATAGTAGAACATATCTGAAGTGCCAAAACTCATGTAAACGCAAACTGAACGCAATGACGTTACAGTATATACGTATGCTAATTAATGTGACGCCACCTACCACCACAGGTCTCACAAAATCCTGTGGGGAAACACTGGAGGATATATGGAGAGCATGCTTAATCAACAGATGCTGATAATCTTAAAATAGTCTACTATTGTCCAACCCCTGTCACTGCCAGTGTCTGTGCTTACAGCTCTCTGCGTGTGATAACTCCTAATTTCCCCAACACAGTCTTAATCAGTTTAAATCAGTCTAAAGGCACTGATATACTCTCATACGAGTTCTTTTTAATTTAGTGGTGAAAAGAATGTGAAAATACTGACTTCAATTTCAACTTGAAAACAGGTTTCCAGTTTGTTCTTGATGGGACTAAACAAGAGAATTTAAACCAGAGATTTCCATGTCTGGGAAGGCAGAGGTTTAGAGCTCGTCATCCTATTACGTAATAACCCTGAACCAGTGGTAGATTGAAAGTGTTTACCAGCTAAAGCAAACTTTTCTGGAAAGTTTAATTTCACAGGTTGTTTTGAATTCCTGAAACCAATAACATTTTTCACAGGATTTGTTTAAAATGGTGTCATAGTTCTTTGCTTTTTGATTGAATTGCATTGGGGCCTTTCAAATCTAGCACTTAATTGCAGCAGTTGCCTTGGGGTTAATGCCTCCATATCTATAAGCTGCATGTGTGCCTTATAGGTTCCCTTCATTGTGGACACACTGTGGAATGCCCTGCTGGAGCTGGATGATCTCACAGCTTCGACTAACAGCATCATGACCCTCCTGTCCTCACTGCTCACTTACCCACAGGTCCGCCAGTGCAGGTGAGATTTCTCTGTTGAAATATGAAAGGAGCTCTTGTGCTCATTGTTATTAATAACACATTTCCTGACAATGATAAAAGGGAAGCTAAAACCCAGTTTTTCCATTTCCAGCACGCACCAGTCTCTCACAGTGTTGGTTCCTCGAGTATGGCCATTCCTGAGACACACTATCGCTTCTGTTCGTCGGGCTGCCCTAGAGACCCTCTTTACGTTGCTTTCCAAAGCTGACCAGGTTGGATAATCTGTGTGAAGGATTAGCAAAATCAAAATATGCAGTGTTTTTAGATATTATTTATTTCCTGTTTTCTTCTCTAATTTAAACTTTTCCCTCCAGAGTTGTGCAGCGTGGCTGAATCCCATCATGCAGGACATGTTGAGACACATTTTTCAGTCTTGCATCCTGGAGAGCAACCAGGAGATCCTAGAGTTGATACAGAAGGTATTTCTCACTCTGTTCAACTCCTTGAATGTTTTGACTGATTTATGTTTATTTATTGATATGTCGATGATTTTGTAGGTGTGGGTGGAGTTGTTGCGACAGGCCCCGCAGCAGTATGTGGTCGCGGCAAGCTGTCCTTGGATGGGTGCTTGGCTCTGTTTGATGATGCAAGCGTCACACATCCCAATCGACCCCAACATGCTGCTGGAAGTGAAAGCACGCTTAAAGGCAAGGGTGGCAGTTAAAATCTTTACCTGTACTTTGCTTGAATAAACAACAGACTTGTCCTTATACAGTACCGCAAATGGTTTTACATACATAAACTATCAAATTGTGTTTAAAGAAATGCAGTGCAATATTAAACAGTTTTTTTTATATATAAAATGGTAATATAACAAAAAATGTGTTTTGAAGAGCAAATAAGCATATTATGATTTCTGAAGGATCACGTGACACTGAAGACTAGAGTAATGATGCTGAAAATTCAGCTTTGCCATCGCAGGAATAAATTACATGTTAAGTGTATTAACTATAGAAAGCATTTACGTGAAGTTGTAGTAAAATTTCCTGTATTTTTGATCACATAAATGCAACCATGGTCAGCAAAAAAAAAAAAACATTAGAAAAGACAATGCACCAGACACCAGACAAAACTTGTACATGTGCTACAAACTTTCTACCTGTCTAAAAGTAATAATTACAGATATAACTCAAAGCAGATTTTACATTCTAGATTAGCATTTACCGGATTGAGAGAGTGCTGTCCAATTAATTTTTTTTCCTGCGCAGTATGCATTAGACAGTCAGCGAACGGACTGTGGGTGGTCTGTGGGCATGCTGTCTGAGGCTGAGACTAATCCATCATAGAACCTTCACACTTCCCACTCATCCAAAAGCAGATCTGCTTTGAGCTTCGTTCTGTTATTCTGCAGGAGAAGGCTGGAAAGACCAGACAGGGATCTGTTCCAGTCAAGGAAACAGTCCAGGAGTACATCGGTGGAGCAGAGACTATTACTGAAGACCTTGCCACGCGAGACTACGTGGTGACACGTGCGCGTCTAATGGCTGCAAAGTGTGTGGGGGGGAAATTCTTTAAAGTTTTTGTTTGTTTTTCTGTGCTATATGCAAGGCTGACTCTTGTGTGTCCTCCTAGGCTGTTGGGGGCGCTATGTAGTTGTATATGTGACCCACGGTTGAATAGCTCTTCTCAGGAACTCCGGCCTGCCGAGTCTCTAGCACAACTTTTACTGTTCCATCTCAATTCCAAATCGGCCCTGCAGCGAATTGCGGTTTCCATGGTGATCTGTGAGTGGGCAGGCCTTCAGAAGGTGAGAACGGGAGAGGGTCGGTCTGAAGTTTATTTTAAAATGACATGTTAATGACTGTTAGTGCTATCCTGCATCACAGGAGTGTGAGCTGCTGTCCAGCGTGGTTCAGCCCCGATTGCTGGTCATTCTCTCAGAGCAACTGTACTACGACGAGATCGCCATTCCTTTTACGCGTATGCAGAACGAATGCAAACAGCTCATAGCGCTGCTGGCGGACGCCCAGATTGACGTGAGAGAACGAATCAACTCCACTGTGTTCACCATCGATCAGGCTAATGAGCTGGTTAGTAAATACACTACGAGATACAAAAACTCCAGTTCTAGGTTATCAATTACGTAGTAGTAGTATTAGTAATAAATAATATTGTGTAATACATTTGTAAGTGTTAAAATCAGTATTAAATATAATTTTTTAATTTTTATTAATATTAGTGTATAGTTATAAATAATTCTTCATTTTTAAATATTACATGTATATTATTATTACTACGTTCATAAAATAAAATTGTGTAAAACATTTATAATTTCTAAATTATATTATTGTTTTTATTTTTTAATATAGTGTATTATAATAAATATTAGTTATTAGTTAACAACCATAATGTAAATGTAATGTTTATTATTACTACATTGGTAAATAAAAATATTGTGCAATACAAATATAAAATTATTTCCCAAGTTATTTCAAAAGGATGCTAAAACTCTAGAGCTCTTTTGCAAAACCATGTGTCCTTTGTGAAGGCGATACCATAATTCTTTCATTCTCGGTAGGTCACCACCATCTTCTCAGAATGCACCTCTTCTCTGAACCTCAAATCACGTCAGTTCCAGCTGCTGGACAGCAAGAGGGTGCAGGCTCGTTCCACTGTGTGTGAGACCAGCGCTGAGTGGCAGCAGCTGCAGCTGAGAGTTCATACCTTCACTGCCTGCGCTGTGGTTGAGCTTGCCATGCTGCCGGACAAACTCAACCCTATTGTCAGGCCCCTGATGGAGGCGGCCCGTCGTGAAGAGAACACGCTCGTCCAGGGTTATGCAGCCTCCAACATTGCCCGTCTGCTGCAGCTGTGTGCTGCCAGATCTCCCTGCCCGAATGCCAAGATCGTGAAGAATCTCTGCAGCTCGGTATGTGTAGATCCAATGCTCACCCCTAGTGCTGCATGTCCTGTCCCACCAGCCAGTACCCCAGCAATACAAGAGAGCAGTAAAGGTGAGAGGAAGACCACATCTTCAATTCCCAAATTTTCATTGGATAAATCTATGAAACATGAAGAGAAAGAATTTGTGTGTGAATTGTTTATAAAGTGTCTCAATTTAATGCAACATTTAAGTGAATTATTTAAACCATTTGTACTAATTCTACTTTTAAGGTCCATTCTGGCCTATTTAAAATTAATTAAAAAAAAATAATAATAAATAATAATTAATTTTAAATTAAAAGCAAAATTGCAACCAAAAAGCAAAAAAAGTTTTTGTATGTCCAGAAAGAAATGTATTGGTGCATCCTATTGATTTCGCATGTTGCGGTTTAATTTTAAAATGTAAGCGCTGTTGTTTCAGGGTTTTTAGAGGTGTTGTGTATTAAATCTATCCCTGCAGCGTCTGTAGCAGAGAAGGATGCGATGCATCACATGGTGAACAAGACAAAGGGCATCATCACCCTTTACCGGCATCAGAAAGCAGCTTTTGCCATCACCAGTAAGAGAGGACCCACACCCAAAGCCCCCAAAACTACCAACAATGACCTGCCTCTCGGAGGCAGCATTACCACAGAAACAGATGAGGTATTTACAGCGTGATAATTAGCAGCTTTACTGTGTACTTTTCAATGGTACCTTTCAATGGAGTCTGTTTAATCCTAACCTAGAGCAAGAAGCCGTGTCTTATCCAGAGAAGAGGGGCAGAGTTCTGCTTGATGACGGTTGCCAGGCATTTCAGTAAGGAGTTGGCCAAAACTTTGCCACATCTGTGGGAGTTCATGACCGGTCCACTGAGGAATGCTCTGGATGCTCAGGGATTTGGTATGTTTTCTTTAACTTTGTTCATAACCTTTTTTGTCTCCCAAGTGGTGTTTTTGATTAAAATTAATTGAGATTTGTAAAAAGCACTTTATAGTTCATATTAATGTTTCTTAAAGTAACAAATCACCAAAAATAAATGTTATTAAAATATCTACACCTTCAGGCCATCCAAAGTGTAGATGAGTTGGGAACAGATTTTGAGAAATGTAGCACTTCAAATTTGCTCCACAATGGATCCACTGCAGTGAATTGGTACTGTCAGAATGAGTGTCCAAATAGCTAAAAAAAAAAAACATCACCATAATTAACAAGTAATCCACAATACTCCAGTCCATCGATTTTACGTCTTGCGAATCAATAAGGCATTTTCACAGCTTTGTCAAATTATGAGTCCATAATCCTCCAGTTTCCCCACACTTTCTTCCAAACGAAAGTCATTTTACTGCTGTCCTCTTGCATTTAAAATTCAGACGACTGTTTTGAACCGTTTTGAATTGTTTTTAGCTATAAACAATGCTTGTGCATGTCTCTCCTGATTTAGAGAAGACAACGTTTTCCTCTTGTGGAAACGACATTATAAACAGGACTCATATTTTAGCCAATTGATAGTTTTCACGTAACATCACACTCTTATAGGAATGCCACCCTGGCAGGCAAAACGAAGCTTTGCTCCACTGACCGCAGTTATTTTAAGCAGTAATGAAATTCAGTAAACACCTTACTGATGTTTATAATCTGGCTTCATCTGCTTGCCTGTAAAAAATATACAAAACGTGCAAAGTTTCATGTTAGGTGGTTTCCCAAAGAAAATCTTTATAAGGAAAACACTGAACCATTAAGCGGATTGTGTTTATATTGCGGACTTATCTACTTTCCTATGTAAAATATGCAGAATTAATATAGAGATTACTGAATTTGGACTATTTTAAGGCACACTAAGTGTTTTGTCGCACTGTTTAATGATCAAAATATTCCTGGGGTGTTAATATGGATTGCACATTACTAAAATTTGAATTTTGTTCACATACCTTCTGTTTTATTGTTTTGAGAGGTGATCTAAATATTTGCGGCTGTGAAATAGATGAGTGAAATTGACACGGTTGTGCTACAGTTCTATGGATGTTTTGCCCTCCAGGTCTTCGAACCGCTCGGGTGACAAACTATGAAGAGCAGTGGTCTGAAGTTTAAAAATGTTTTAATTATGTATTTGTTCATTACAAACATGCAACTTTTTTCAGGGTTTCCGCGGAGTCTTAAAAAGTCTAAAATTTAAAAAAACTAATTTTTAGGCCTTAAAAAGTCTTAAATTCGCTGTTCTAGGTCTTAAATATTTTTTCACAGGTCTTATTTTTCCGATGTCCATGTAAAGCTCATTTTAATTCTATTTCTGTTTTTGTTGTTGCTTGGTTGATTCTGTGGTGTTGTAGTTTTTTGTTTCATTAGTCCAAATATAATTCGCTGTATTACGACTACAAATGAGACCAACATGCAACAGCCAATCAGCTTTGTTATTGGCGCCAGTCTCTCTCGGATTGTATGTTACCACAGATGTAAAACTGAGTTTACGTTTTAACTATGGGGAAGTGCAGGTTTGGCGATACTTGGCTTGAAAAAACTTAATAAGGATTGGTTAAGGCCAGTTGCTAACAAAATGCATTTGAAGCATACTGCTTATTATGCAAGAAAACAATTAAACTGGGAACGTTAGGTGTACGAGCCCTAGCGTCTCATGCAAAAAGTGAGAAACATCTGACTGTTGTGAAGGGTCTCCAGCAAACGACAGCCATCAGCCAATTCTGCCAAGTATCTGGTGGCTCCACGCTGCCTAGGCCCACACTGCAGCTCCGCGACCTCTGTGTCGCTTTTGGATCAGAGCCAACACTAAGAGCAGAGGTGCTCTGGGTCCTCCACGTTGTGACTAGACACCAATCCTATAGTGCGAATGAGGAAATCAGTGAATTGTTTCAGACGATGTTTCCGGACTCTGACATCGCTAAATCATTTAGGTGCGGGAGAGATAAAACGTCTTACATTGCGCGTTTTGGACTAGCGTATTTTATCAAGAGAGACCTAATTTCGAAAGTGACCGGACCGTTTGTGCTGATGTTTGACGAAAGTCTTAATCGCTCCTCCAAAATGAAGCAACTGGACTTGCACGTACGTTTTTGGGAAAGTGGGCAGGTGCAGTCAAGATACCTTGGATCCCAGTTCATGGGCATGCTACAGCCGAGGACTTAATGAAGCACGTGAAAGTAAGTAAATGTTTTATTTTGCCTTTTTTATAGTGTGTTTGTTTGTTTTTGTTTTTGTTTTGTTTTTTTTAAAAGAGTAATTAGGGTTACCTTTCTGTTTTATTAAGTGGATTGTTAATCATTTTTCATATTGTTTATACTACTTTCCTTTGTTAAAACTATTTAAGAAATAATTGAATTGTATTTTAATTCCACTTGTATAAAATTATTAACAGTATGAAAGAAGAAAGCTTCAGCAGATCTATGGTTAAAAGGAAAAGGCCTATCTGTCAAGGGTTGACTATTTGGATAGTATTAGGACAATAGTGTTGTTTAATATAGGCTTACATGGTTCAATGGGCATAGTAAAAAGGTATGGACATTATACACAATTAATAGAAAAGGGCAGGGTGGCTGCATTCACAGTATAATGCATGCTTACTCATTTCTGTGTTAATTTTAAACTATAACAGAAGTTAAAAAAAAAAATTCTAAGTGAATATGAATTAAAGTGTTACATTTTTCTTTATTTTTTCTCAGGAGTTTGTGGATCCCCTTGACCTAAGAAAACTGGTGTCCATTTCAGAGGCTTGATGTCTTCCTAAGCAGTTTCCTCAATAACTACCCAGAGCTTTTTGCCGGAAGCTTCTGATTTTGTCTCATGGACAGGCCACTGTTGAAAGGGGCTTTTCTGTTAGTAAAGAAATAGAAACCTGCAACATGCAAGAGGACACTTTAGTAGCACAGAGACTGTTATGTGACTATGTCACCCGACATGGGGGTGTTACCAAAGTTCCCCTGACAAAAGAACTCTTGAGTTCAGTGGCATCAGCCAGAACCAGGTACCGTCTCTACCTTGAGACAGAGAGAAAAAAGAAAGAATATCTTGCACGGGGCCAAAAGAGAACGGCGGCAGAGGATTGCTTAGAGGAACTAAAAAAAAGGAGGAACACAATACAAACAGTTGCTGAAAGTCTTTCTAGAGATGCAGACAAATTTGCAGAGGAGGCTGAAGGCAAGGCTGGCAGTAAGATGGCTCGGCCAATAACTAAGTCAAATGCTTTGAGGAGGGCCAGCAAGGAGAACTCAGCTGAGCTCAAGAACATTGAGGAAGAGATTCTGGCCAAGGGAGAAGAGCTGAGATTAATGTAGCACCCACACTACAGATTTGTGCTAAGCTGTTTGTATGTTGTTGTTGTTTTTTTGTTTTTCAACAATGCATCTAACCTGTTTTCAGCACTGTTGCAATAAATGTATGTGATTGTGCAATTCTGCATTTTCTATTTTTTGTGTTTTTGATGCTGTGATATAGGTCTTAAATTTAATTCATATTGGTCTTAAAAAGACTTAATTTGCAGAAACCTGCAGAAACCCTGTTTTTTGTTAATTGCAGTACCTTTATCATTTTGAACTCTTTCTGCTGGCACCTATTCACTGAGAGGATCCATTGTTGAGCAAGTGATGAAATAATGCTAAATTCCTCCAAACCTGTTCTAATGTAGAAACAAACTCATCTGCATCTTAAATGGCCTGAGAAGTTGTTCATTTTCAGGTTAACTATTCCTTTAGTAAATGCTCTTTCTGCTTCTCATTTGGTGTTGCAGATTCCAGCCAGTTGCTGAAGCAGGGAGACCCGGTTGCTCAGGAGCTTGTGAACTCTCTGCAGGTGCTGGAGGTCACAGCAGGAGCCATGTCCCTAGAGCTCATCCCTTTAGTATGGACCCATGCACACAAACAACATTCAAGAACATCTAGTATCTCTACATGAGCAACGGCAGTTTTAAACGGTCTCCTGTTGTCTTTGTTTCTGCAGTTGATGGAGCAGTTGTCTCTCCTTTGCACCTGTCTGCAGCATCCATACACAGCTGTACGTCACATGGCCGCACGCTGTGTGGGCGTGCTCAGCAAGATCGCTACTATGGAGACCATGAATGTGTTCTTGGAGCATGTGCTTCCCTGGTTGGGTGCTATTGATGACAACACCAAGCAGGAGGGAGCCATTGAAGCCCTAGCATGTATCCTCTGCATGTCACAAATGAAAATCAAGCTTTTTTCTTGTTTTAAAAATGCCTTTGTATGTCACGTAGGTGTTTCATTCTAATGCTCTCTAAATTCTTATAGAGTAAGGTGTACTACCAGTTTGGAGTCAGTAAGATGATGGTTATTAGTAGTGGTAGTAGTAAGAAATTAGGATTTTTATTTTTTTTTTCAGTAAGGATGCATTTAATGGATTAAAAGTGACAGTAAATACATTCGTAGTTTCTATTTGAAATAAATATATGTTCAAATGTTTCTTGAGGAGCAAATAAGCTTGTTAGAATGATTTGGATCATGTGACACTGAAGACTGGAGTAATGATGCTGAAAATTCAGCTTTGTTGTCACAGGAGAAGTTCAACTTAATGTATTAAAATAGAAACTGCTAAATTGTAATATTTCATATTACTGTTTTTCCTGCATAAATGCAGCCTTGGTGAACTTAAGAGAATTCAAAAACAAAAACTTACTGACTTCAAACTTTTTTTTTAGTGTACAAACATTTAAAGTGTGTACAGAAGCATTCAAATCACAGATATTATCCTGAGCACAGCATCCAGGTGTGATGGAGCAGCTGGATGTGGATATCGTGCCCTACATAGTGCTGTTGGTGGTCCCTGTGTTGGGCCGTATGAGTGACCCCTGTGACAGTGTGCGATTCATGGCCACACAGTGCTTTGCGACCCTGATTCGATTGCTTCCTCTTGAGGTGAAGAGCTTTCATGATTTCTCATAATTTCTAATAATGTAAGATTTTCAGCTAACAGTTTGAAGTGAGGGATGTCGAGGCATGTCTGTTCTCAATATGATGGAACGCATAACTTCTGTGCAGCAATTTCCTTTTTTTAATCTTAGGTTTTTTTTCTTTCAGGCTGGAATCCCAGACCCGCCGTCTATGTCTGAAGATCTAATTCGACAGAAAGCCAGAGAACGACACTTCCTCGAGCAGCTGCTTGATGGAAGGAAACTGGAAAATTATAAGATTCCTGTGCCCATCAAAGCAGAGCTCAGGAAATACCAACAGGTGTGTTTGCTTTTCAGGCTTCTGTCCATGGAAATGTCTTTATTTTATTTTTTGCCAAATCCAGAGATTGAAATGAGACTAGTAACTGTAATTAACAAAAACGTCTGACTGCATAATTTGCTTGATTTCTGTTTTGTTCTGAAGTTTGTCCTGCTCTCGTTTGTAGGATGGAGTGAACTGGCTGGCATTTTTGAACAAGTACAAGCTTCATGGGATCTTGTGTGATGATATGGGTCTGGGTAAGACCCTGCAGTCCATCTGTATTCTGGCAGGCGATCATTTCCTCAGGTAATACACCCCAAACCAACTTCTTCCTTTCTGGGGCTTTTCTATATAGTTAAAATGCATGAATTTATTTGACCTGCTAATCAGTGTTGCTACCTCTGTTTAGGGCTCAGGAGTACACCAGGTCAAAGGCTCCCGACTGTTGCCCTTTGCCCTCCATAGTTGTGTGTCCGCCCACCCTGACGGGACACTGGGTGGATGAGGTTGGGAAGTTCTGCTCTAAAGAGTATCTCAATCCTCTGCACTATACTGGTCCTCCTACAGAAAGAGCATGGTAGCATTACATGATATTGCTTGTTAAATAAATTTTGTTGCCCAGTTAAAATTTTTTATTGGAAATGCATGTGCAATTTTATATTTCATTCTATGCAGGTTGCAGCACCAGGTGAAGAAACACAATCTTGTTGTTGCCTCATATGATGTCGTTAGAAATGACATTGACTTTTTCAGGTAGCAACCTGTTAGTTACATGTTTATAATTTTCAGACTTCATGTACAGTGGGCTGAAAGAAATGTTATTTTCTCACACAGGGATATTAAATTTAATTACTGTATCCTTGATGAGGGTCACGTCATAAAGAATGGAAAGACCAAACTTTCTAAAGCGATCAAGCAGTTAACTGCCAACTACAGAATCATCCTCTCAGGAACGCCCATTCAGGTGAGAATTAAACTCTTGGATGGCTTGTATACGGTAATGTTCAAAAGCTTGGGGTCAGTAAAAACAGTAATACTGGCAAAGGAGAACGTTCAGAAGACGTTACTCCAGTCTCCAGTGTCACATGATCCTTTAGAATTTGTTCTTTTGATGCTAAAGAAGCATTTCTTATTATCAGTGTTTTAAAACGATGCATTTCTTTTTTCCTATTTATGTTTTTTATTTTATTTTATTTTTTGATTTCATTAATGAGTGGAAAGAGCAGCATTTATTTGCAATGGAATTATTAATGCCTTTGTCACTTTTGGTGAATTTAATATATTTTCTAAAGTGTTCATTTAATAAAAAATAAAAACTGATCTAAACCTCAAGAAAGTGTGCCTTTTTAGATTTTGCTGGCATGTGCATGCATTTTGGCTAAAACAACCAAGTTTTAATTTGACAAAATAATAACTCTAGTGTTTGTTTGTTTTTTTGTCTCTGCAGAACAATGTTCTGGAGTTGTGGTCTCTATTTGACTTCCTGATGCCAGGTTTTCTAGGTACTGAGCGTCAGTTTGCTGCCCGCTATGGGAAGCCCATCCTCGCCAGTCGAGATGCTAAAAGTTCCTCACGCGAACAGGAAGCAGGTGTGAATTTTTTTTATTTTATTTTTTTTTTTTTTGTCCCATCTCTCTGTCTCCTCATTGTAGAGCCACATATTTCTCAGTCTGAAGCTTTTCTTCAACTTTTTATGCTCTGTACTATCACTTCAGACTAAACCATATTTTAAGACTATGAAGGTTTCTTTAGGTCGTGACCATTTCAAATGTTTGATTTGTGAAGTAATGTTGCTATCTTTGGTCTAAAATAATGTTGTTGTTGTTTTTTCTCTCAGGTGTTCTGGCAATGGAAGCGCTGCATAGACAGGTTCTGCCTTTCTTACTGAGGAGAATGAAGGATGATGTGCTTCAAGATCTGCCACCCAAGATCATACAAGATTACTACTGCAACCTCAGTCCTCTACAGGTACTGAACACACACACAGGGTGTTTAATAAGGATGTGGCTAGTGTTTAAAGCAAGATTCTGTGATTGTGTCAGAGGGGATCTGTACAGTGCCACTACAAACTTTGCCTAGTTCACTCTAGCTTTCTTGGTAGCAGTCGCAAAACATTTAAAAAGCCTTCGGTTAATATGAATTAAGGATTTTTTTTTTTTTTAATTTGTGACATAACTTGTTCTTTTATCTGTGCCTGCTCAGGTTCAACTATACGAGGACTTTGCAAAATCTCGTGCAAAGGTGAATGTGGATGACGTTATTTCCACTGCGTCTATGCAAGAGGAGGAAGAGAAACCCAAATTAAAGGCCACCGGACACGTCTTCCAGGTTGATCCCAGGAAGTCTCATAAGAGCACAAAATTATCCTCCTCTCAGTAGAATAGTCTGTAATGTTCTTGTTGGATGTTTCAGGCTCTGCAGTATCTGAGGAAGCTGTGTAATCACCCAGCACTGGTGCTGACCTCTCAACACCCAGAGTACAAACACATCACAGAACAGCTGAGCAGCCAGCACTCCAGCCTCAGAGACATTCAGCACGCCCCGAAACTCTCAGCCCTCAAACAGGTGCGTCCACTTTCCTGGACTACCAAAACAAGCCCTTGATGTAAAGTAGAAATGCTTGAGAAAATAAACGCTAACAGTAGCTGATATTGATAAGGTCTAAGCAATACATTTTTGCTATAGATTTTTAAATGATCAAAACCATGCAATATTAGTGTAGTTGTTTTTATCAAAATAGTCTTCTGTCTTGCGAAGTAAGTAATGCTCACGAGGCAGAGTTCCAGAAGTCAAAGTCAGACTTCATTGCAAGGCAACAAAGCTGAGCTTAGGGCTGGGCGCTATACCAGTATTAACGTGAACGTGGATTTTGCTGTACTGTGGATACAGTTACATATTCAGGGATTTCATTGGATGGACAGACAAAGATATTCTTCCCCTTGTGGTCATTGCTGCATCATCAGAGAGAAATGCTCCATTTTGAAACTGATGATTTTTGCTCTAAACGCACGATCGGCTTCTAAATTTATTTTGGCTAATATCTATTCCAGAACCACGCAAACTATAATAGTAATATTTCCACATGAATTACACTTTGGGAAATAATTATAAGTCTGTAAATGGCTGTTAACACAGGACTGAGACACTAAAGATGGACACAAAGAGAGAAAATACTGTATCAGTGCAAGATCGCTGTTCACAATGCTCCAAATTTTTAAAATCTTGAATTGGGGGCAGGGGGTTGATATAAATGAATCTTTGAAGGGAACTGTCTTCAGAAAAGTTCAGATAGCATTTTCTTTTTCTCTTACCTCAGAGTTCATAAGCACAGCACAGAGCAACCTTGTTTACAGCGGTGATTAAAGGAAATGTTATATTGAGAACGATCATTAGATACTTTATGCCCAGTTCTTGCTTATTATTTTTCATAACACTTGGTTTTACCACCTTCTAGTTTGTTTTTCCAAGAAATAACTTTTCTTATCTTCCGTTTTCCGGGTGCCCAAGGTTAAGAATTTAATGAGCTGTCAGGATTTTAAGGAGTTTTAAACTTGATCTATTTCCACATTCTCTTATCCTGTGGCATCTCCCATCTCCGGTACTTCTGTATCCTCTCTTCATGAGCGCAGGCACGTAGACCATATGACCTAGTCAGTCAGTCAGTCTGGTCTTGAGGCCTTCAAATGCACCCAGCTCAAATATGACTCAAACTAACTCACAAACATGAAAGCAACTTCATTTATTTATTTATCTTTTTTTATCTGTTACCTAATATTAGTGTTTTGTGTTTATTGCTATCAGCCAATCTTACAAAAAATTCTAAATTGTTTTGTTTCTTTTTTTTTTTAAGGCAATTAATGAATCATTTGATTAAAAACTATTTCAATAATTGTTTTAAGCCAATATTTTGATTTAGAAAAAGACGTAATATAAAACCCCATTCAATAATGGAAGATGATTTTAAAGTGTGTGTGTATATATATCCTTATTTCATTTTCATCAAATCATAATTAAATGCCATCTAGTGCAAAATACAAGCAAACCACACTGTATTAACAGCAGCATGTGTGTATTTTTTCTGTGTTCTCTGTAGCTGCTTTTGGACTGTGGTCTGGGTTCTGCTGGAGCAGCTGACGGTAGCACAGAGGCTGTAGTGGCTCAGCACCGCATTCTAATCTTCTGCCAGCTAAAGAGCATGCTGGACATTGTGGAGCAGGACCTGCTCAAAGCACAGCTGCCCACAGTCACCTACCTCAGGCTGGATGGAAGCGTTCAGGCCGGCCTCAGACACTCTATAGTCTCTAGGTGAAACAGACACACAACCTACCCTGGAAATATTTCATCTCATAGGCAGTTCAATTTGGCTTACTATATGGGATTCTTTCCTTCTACAGGTTCAATAATGACCCGTCCATAGATGTTCTGCTGCTCACTACCCATGTGGGTGGGCTGGGTTTGAATCTGACTGGAGCAGATACTGTGGTGTTCGTGGAGCATGACTGGAACCCTATGAGAGACTTGCAGGCCATGGATCGAGCTCACAGAATAGGACAGGTATGACAGAGTTGTTTTGTGTGTGTGTGTGTGTTTTCCTTTTATTTATTTATTTATTTATTTATTTAATTTATTTTGACTTTGCTGTTTTATTGCATGTCTTGCTTTGAGGGTTTTTTTTTTTTTTTGGTCGAAGCCCGTTTCCGCCACTAAAATTGTCAAGAAAAAGTGACAATTACTTTAATCTTTTTTGTTCAGTTTACATCTCACAATTCTGAAAATTGTAAAAAAAAAAAAAAAAAACCCTTGCAATTCTAAGAAATAATCTTACAATTGGAAGATACAGTCACAATAGCATGAACTTAATTGAGAGTTATAAAGGCAGAATTGTTTGATATAAACATGCAATTCTGAGGGAAAAAAACACACAACTGCTTGATATAAAGTCAGAATTGTGAGTTAAGTCAGAAATCCATCATTATTTTGTTCCCCCTCAAAATTGAGCTTTGAGTTACCTCAAAAGAAATTTCTCAATTGTGAGATAAAAAGGTGAAAACGGCCTTCCATATTTTTGTTTTCTGTTTTGAAGTCTTGTTACCCACTTCAGTATTCATTTATTCATCTCATGACCAACATATTTCCACAAAAATCACATTCTGACTTGTCTATTTATACTAAGTCATGTTGCAAAAATGGAAAAAAAATAATTTTTGGTGCCACATTTAAACTGATTGGTGAGTGTTTGCATCCATGCTACTAATGCGTGTCTGTGTGTTTCAGAAACGTGTTGTGAATGTGTATCGTCTCATCACACGGGGCACGCTGGAGGAGAAGATCATGGGTCTGCAGAAATTTAAGATGACCATTGCAAATACAGTCATCAGCCAAGAGAACGCCAGCCTGCAGAGCATGGGCACAGAACAGCTGCTCAATCTCTTCACACTGGACAAGGTCAGTCCTAACAGATCGCTGTTGCATACAAAACACCATCCCATCAGGCAGCGCTGCTCTAAACCCTATTTTTCCACATGTATATCTGCACAAACATTAATTCGATAGGGTTTTGACAAAAATGCACATTCATACTGATTTTTTGTGTTGTGTAGAATGATAAAGCAGAGAAGAGTGAGGCAGCAGCGTCTTCGTCCTCTGGTAAAGCCAGTATGAAGTCCGTTCTGGATGGGCTGGGCGACCTGTGGGACCAGCAGCAGTACGAAAACGAATATGACCTGGACAGCTTCATGCACTCACTTAAATGAGCCCAGTTCAACATGCACAACAAAACCAGAAATGACTTGAAGCCGTCTGATTGGACAACGGAGGAGTAGCTATTGGCCTTAAACACTCCAGTCTAACGCTCGTCACAGTCTTACAGCTTCCTGTAGGTTCTTACAATTCGCTCAAGATTTGAGATCTAAAACTGTCCATTATTAATGTGTCACTGGAGGAAGTCTTAAAGCTAATCTTGCAAAGTTGAGTGTTGTACAGACGACAACATTTGAACCTCAGGATTTCCAGAACTCGCCGTCAGTATCCGTGATGACAGTATTTCAGAACTGAATGAAGGAAGCTGGTGAGACGAGAGCTGGAATGCACTGAAACGCTTCCGCGATCGCGCAGAGTGACTGTATTGGTTCATCCAGACCACTAGGAGACGCTTGACTAACTCCTGTAGGATTATGAAGGGCTTGTAGCTGCTGCTCCATCACAGATCTTACATGCACTGACTGAGATCGTTAGGTACAGCTGGAGGAGCAGCAGGACAGTGGCCTCGGAAACATTGTAGAGTTTTAAAAGGAAAAAGATAGAACTAAATATTTCTGTTATTTGCCATTTTGGGTAAGCTGGTAGAATTTTAATAAATTCTAATGAGCTCTCTTTAAAATGCCTTCTCCGTGTCTGTCTGCATTTATGGAGTATTTAAATGTCATGCATTACAGAATTCCCTGAAGTGTGTGTATATAATATGCCAATATGTACATTATGCCAAAATCAAATAAAATGATCCATTTAGCAAATTACACCCCACCAAAAAAAGCTACATGACACTTAAATGCTTCATTATATCTGGCATAGATGTTCATGCTTATATTTTTAAACAGCAGCCAGGTAAAATAACATTGCAGAAGCTCTACAAAATTCAGGCACTGCTGAAACCAGTAAACAGAATCTAGGCTAGATTTTAAATGGGTATAAGTGTGCATATTTTTAATACAGCAAAGAGAGCAACTATGACAGGTGGGTAAACTGTAAATAGGTGTTTTTTGGGTTTTTTTCTAATGGCAAGAGACACAAATGGTGTCTGTTTTATAGAATATTGTCTTGCATTTTTCACCTGCTGTTCAAAATTTCAAAGTTCAGTATCACAACGTCTCATGTACATCTGTTGTGGAAATTGTCAAGAAAAAAAAAGCTATTAATATTTTGATTCATTTGAGTTATTTTCCAACATTTGCATTTCAGCAATGAAATTCTACAAGAGAATGAGACCGTGCAAAAGATGACCATGTTTCACAGTGTCATACAATTACATTTAATAAGATTTGCTGTTTAGTACAGAAAAGGGAAAAATCATGAAGGTGGGAAAAGCTAGTAAGCATTAGCAGCACTGCTCTTATTTTATCCAAATAAATCCTTTAATCACAGTTTTACTTGCAAAGTTAGACAAGCAGAAGTCCAAGATAACAATCTCAAAGCCTTGCGAAGATGGAACCGGATGTGAACTGTTAAATTAAAAACTGCATTGGGAAAGAAAAGCTTTTAAATTATTTTTCAAAATGACAAATGGAGCTAAAAGTGTGGTAGAAGAGAAAAACCACTAGCCAAAATGATTCGACTAGATAAAGGTTTTTTTTGTGAAAATGTCACTAAACACAGGACGTTTTATAACTATACCGCACAGCTTATCAAAGGATTCAAATGGTTGAAATAACAAAAACGAGGTACGTGTTAGTCAAGGGAATTTCCATGTTTTGAAAGTGTTTGAAAGGCCATTGCTACCATCAAATCTACTTCACTACACTCATAAGTAAAATGCATTCTGGGATATACGTTTCAATTAAATACACAGACTGTATTGTGACCGTTAAAGTGGTACTGCAGAGCTTCATGGTTTACTGTCTTGACTGGGTTTCATCACAACAACCTCACATTTGCTCCATTCTGTCGTTATTTTTTTTTGTCCATTTACTGTTACATTTTAATCACGTTATATTACTAACCATGATTGCTGTTGATTTGTGTGTGCAATTTTCCTCCCCAATCAAGTAAGCAACAAGCTTTGCATTTCAAAAATCTAGACATTTTAGTAACAATATTACAAAGTTTTCAACTTTCAAAAGAAAAAAAAGAATTAGCGCCATAAAATTAATTTATTCCACATAAAAATACAAAATAATATTAACGACATTGACCAGATATGAAAGTCTCCCCCAGAAATAGCTAACATTAATGGTTGAGGAATAAGTGTGTAAAGAAAACAAATAAAAAATAATGGAAAATATGTAAATGTTTTAAATCGTCTAGTTTTTTTTTTTTTTTTTTGCAAAAAATCTCTAAAAAATAATGAAAAAATTTCTCCGTACAAAGGCTACATTACTACTGGAAGGTACTAGCACGTCGAGTAAATACACAGTAGAAAATGATTTTAGTGAATCACAATGCTCGCAATGAAAATAAATCTGCAATAAAGATTTATGCCTCTTTTTCTGTTCTTTTTTTTTTTCTTTTTTACAAACAGTACAAACAGTATTGCACATTACAACAAAGAATCGAGGTTCTCAGCCTTTTAAAAAAGGGACTAATTCAAGTCTCGGGTGAGTAGAAGGCCACCACATCAGCGACGCATCTGGGGCTTTCTGTCAAGCTAAAGTCGAAACGATTAATATCTTTCCAGCTTCCCAAATTAACATTCTTTTTTTCTCCATCTTGCCAAAAATCACAACTTTTCCGTTATCCCTAAACGATATAAGGTTAACAAATCGAGGCGTGTGCGCTTTATCAAACAAAGGGGAACACATCATTTCACCAAACGTAAAAATATAAACGAACAGAAGATTTTCAGCATAGTAAAGGTCTGATTGTAAATATATAAAAACGTAAGTAGTATTTTTATAAGCACCTGACGGCCTGTTGACCCTATAGAATATATATATTTATATAAAATATATATATTTTATATTAGTAATAAGATCAGATGATTGTTTGTGGAACACTGATGTCGCAGCAGGGACAGCAGCTGCAGCTTCCTACAGTATTAAAATAATACAACTCCTTCAGTTGTTTTTGTTTTTAATTTTTTTTTCCAAAAATAAAATTAAAAGCAAATAAGCATGACAAAAATAAAATTAAGCATCTGTTAAATCATTTTTTTTTCTCTAGCAGAATTAAATTAATATATATATAGTCTTTATTTGAATAAACTTACTTAGAAAATATCAATCTCTCTCCTATTATATTTCAAAATTGAGGTATTGCAAAAGATTACGTCAGTCAGAAAGCACACAATTTTCTATTAAAAAAAGAAAAAGAAAAAAAAAACAACAACGCTGACTATTCAACCATCCAAATACAAAGAGTAGTGCATAACAAATCTACTACACAGAAGGAACAAACATAGAAAAATCTGGGCAGGAAAAGAAATATCACAAACACACCCAGAATTTACCATCATCGGGATCAGGTGTACCCACAATCCTCTCCATCGGTACAAAAGGTTCGCATTTCGTCGTTTTTTCAGACTAGCGAACTAAACGCGCCAATCTAAAGCGGATAAAGCAACCGTTCCTCTCCACCATCTCTCAATTTAACATTAGTTTCAAAATGTCCACCGTCGACATGATTCTACTACTTCAAGCTTTGCTGGATAATCTGGATATAACTGCAGCGGTTACACGAGGTCATTCCGCCCGCCGTCTCTCAAAGTTAGCTAACGTTAAGTGATTTAGAGCCAGTGTTCGCTTATTCTCCCAGAGTCACCGGCCGGACACAGTATTGTGAATCGTCGGTGTGTAACGTAGTGTAATTAGTCGTTTTGAGTCGGACAGCTCTTTGGTTCTGACGGGACGCTAACTAGCAGAAGTGTGTGAGATCCGTGGACAGAAGGGCCCGTATGTTTATATACGCTAGTTTCACAGGACGTTCCCTGTCAGACATCAATAACAGTTCAAGCGAATCACAGTTCTAGGCGTCGTCTAACCGAACTACATAGTGTATAAAAATTGCACAAATCTATGAACAATCACTGCAAAAATTACTTCACCTGTTAAAGACATTTCTCTAGAGGATCCTACATCTAACTGGGTTGAGCGGTTCTGTCATCTGGCAGGTCTCATGTTTTTTTATTTATTTTTAATTGAAGTTTCTTTTTTTGCAGTATTGATTTCACGCCCAGTTTGTGCTCTGTGGAAGCTTATTTCTGCCACGGAATAATAATTTTTTTTTTTTTTTTTATATATATAAAGTTTATATCTTAAATGTGAGAAGTTGAACTGTAATTGCTAGTCTATAAGAAATAAACTCCCAATTCTAAGAAAATGTGAGATCCAAACAAAAAAAAGTCAGAATTATGTTAAAAAAATGCAATTGGGAGATAAGTTTCCATCATGGAACACGAAAAAGACCAAAAAACTTAACTTTTCTTTTTATATAACAATTCAATTTTTTTTTTTTAATTAACAAATTTTCCTCGCAATTCTGACCATGGTGTCAAAATTGTGAGAAAAAGTCCAAATAGCGATTTCTGACTTTATATATCACAATTCTGACTTCACCAAAAAGATAAATACAAAACAAACAAACAGCAAAAAAAAAAAAAAAAGAATATAAGAGAGAATAAAAAAAGAGGTCTTTTTATCTTTTATTGTTGTGATTTAACATCTTGCAAGTATATATCTCACAATTCTGACTTTTTTTTTTCTCTCCGTTACAATTCTGTGAAGTCAGGATTGCCTTATTAGATATAAACTCTCAATTGTGAAGTAAAAGTCAGAATTGTGAGCCTGTTTTTGCCATGAAGTATAAAAAAATAAAAAGTAAACTTTAACAATGATAACTTTTTTTTTTTAGAGTAATTGTAAGTTTATATCTCAGATTTGCAACTACCTTTTATATTTTTATTCTGTGGAGGAAATAATCTTCCATAGTGCTTCCATCGTGGGGTAAATAAAAGTGAGACCTGATTTTACAGCATGCATCGCAGACTCATTTAACATGCAGTTTGGTGCAGACCCTTCGGAGCGCTCGTTCGCCTGAATAAAGTATGACGGTATGGACTCATACCATGGATTTAGCAGCAAAAGCTATTGCAGCATTACATGTAGATAATACTTAAAAAAACTCGTAAAAAATTAAGCCTAAAAAACTGAAGCGAACAGAAAGAGATGCATGCATGAGGTATTACTATTCAACATGGAGAACAAATGGTGTTTCACTCTATTAACTTTTTTTTTAACAGCTCACTTAAACATGATTTTCGTAATGAATTCATTTTACCTTTGGTAACTTTTTTTGTCATCATCTAGGGGGGAATTTCCTACCACTCTGTTTTTCACAATAAGTGCATGCTTCTTTAAAACGTATTATCTATGTGTATATAGATAAATATAAAATAAAAATATATCCTTTTTGTAAATGTACTGTATATATTATATATATATATAGTCTCACACTGCCTAATGTTACCTATATGGAGCACTAAATCGATCAAACGGAGGATAATGAGAGAACTGAAGCACAACATCCTGAAAAGCGTTAACATCGACTGTTTGTGCCAAAGTGCAACGTTTGAGCACGCAGACTCAAAATTCATATTTTCCTAAGTGTTTGTAAGCAGAGAATACAGTGGACAAGAGATACCATGGTATTTGTTTTCTGAAAACGAAAGATGAGAAGGGAGATCGGTGAGCGGTGGGTGGAGAGGGTGATGAGCCGCTTGCCATCAGCTCCAGTGGAAGGACACGTGCCGAGGTCGATCTCCGCCCTCCTTCACCAGCGGTTTGTGGAACTCACGGCCGGCGCGCGAGTGGATGCTCGCCCAGCAGTACTCGCAGTAATACTGCAGACAGGTGACGTTGGCACAGAAAAAAGGGGCGAACTTTCCTCCGCAGCGAGCGCCCTGACATTCATCGCACATCTGATCGTCCAGCACGTACGGCTTCACCTCCACCTGCAGACATGGGCAGAGAGAGCGATTATGTTTCTAAAAGTGCATACATATTTTGGGTCAGTAAGTTTTTTTTATATATATTTATAAATGAATACTTTTATTCAGCAAGAATGCTTTACATTGATCAAAAGTGATATATGTGTGTGTGTGTGTGTGTGTGTGTCCATGTGCATATATATATATACACACATATACACACACACACACCCTTTTATTTAAAAGTCTTAATAATCTTATAATACATTACTATATACTATACTATTCCACATACTATACTATACTATATTACTATATATATATATATATATATATATAGTTAATACTAAAATTATTGAAAAAAATATTCATAATTTATTATATTATATTTATTAGTGCTGTCAAATGATTTAAAATATTTAAAATAAAATAAATAATTAATTATACATTTCTTTCTGAAATTAATCAAGATTAATTACAATTAATTCCACCTAACATTAACGTTTTTAAATATACTTTATTTCAATAATCTCACATTCACTCTTCAAATGTAATGTTTAATGTAGAAACAACATACAGTATATTTTTAATATTTGTTTAATGGCATAGTTTTTATGACTGCAGGTGAGTGTCACTATACCTACTAATGTCTCTATCTTTTTTCCCTAATATTTAACCACTGACTGTATGTAGTGTTGACTAAAACATTACAGTATTAACTGAGAACTATCAAATTTTAATATTTATTAAGACTTAAAAAAAATTCAAAAACAAAAAGTTCTAAGTGAACTGAAAATAATCTTGTTATAAACCCATGACAATAAATGTCATCCCTTTGCCCTTCAGCGAGTAGGAAATACAGAAGCAGCAGTTGTGAGTGAGTTGTGAGCCAACCCTAGCTCCGCCCCTGCGTTAACTGCATTTAATATTTTTACGCTGGAAAAATGAATTGCCTAATTTTGACGGCACCGATATTAACAACGTACTAAATACATTAACAGTAAATTTTGTTTCTAAATTCACATTTACACTTACAGCCCAAAATAAACTAGTATTTGTGGATGTGATTCTGGTGAGCATCTAGTTTTAGTCCAGTGACCATCAGCTATTTACTTCTGAATAACATTCCCAAAACAGTCCTGTAAGTCCGGTGTGTACATATGCGCACAGGAATAGCATGGAGCTATAATTAACAAACGCCACGTCTGAGACTTCAAATGGCTGTCAGGCCTCCAGAAGCCCATGGTCATGTTGATTACACACAGTCTGCTCTGGGCTTTCCACAGTCTGTATTGTTGGCCATATGGAAAGGGCCTGCAGGAAAACCACGGTACAGAAACTGCCAACATGCAATCACATCTAGAATTACAGTTATAAAAGTACAGTACAAACCTCTTCTGGGACTCGTCTAGTCAATACGGCATTCATAGCATTCTGAAGATTTTTTTTCTAAATGGCCCGTGATTATGATCTCCAGTTTGTAATGAGACTGCTCTTCAGTGCATCTCATGCAAACAGTCTGGTAAACTCTAGCTGTGTTTAGAAAGGTCATTTATCATTTAAATAAGGTCAATATTTAAACATATATATATATATATATATATATATATATATATAAATACACAAATACACTTTTGAGTAAGTTTTAATTTTTAGATTTTATAAATTTTTAGTAGTTATTTTTATTTTATAATTATATATACACATACATATATATACATATATATATATATACCCACACACACACACAAACACTTTTGAATAAGTTTTCATGTTTATATTTTTTATTTTATATTTATATTTTATTTTTTATTTTATTCACACACATGTACATACACACATTTTTTTTTTTTTTAATTGTTCAGTTGTTTTCAATTGTTTAATTGTTTAGTTCAAATTGTAGTATTTTTATTTGTTTGTACACACACACACACACACATATATATATATATAAACTTATAACATATTAATTTAAGTATATAAATACAATATATATATAGATAGTAGCACAGGTATATATTTAGCAATAGATACAGTTATTTCGTAAATTTTGTACCCTAAACATATCAAAACTTAACTTTGGATTAGTAATAAGCATTGCTTCTAACTTTGTTTGTACAACTTCTAAAAAGATTTTCAAATAGCTGTACCTCAATGTGTACCAAATGTAATCAATTTTTTATTGTTTTAGATTTAATTTAATAACCCTGATTGGGAGTCACAAAAAGTGAGAACTGAATTGCAATTTGCTATTAAATCGTCCATCTTCTGCATGGTGTATATTCTGCAGCTCACTTACCCGTTTGTCAATGTCATTATGCTGCAGCTGGACAAATCTGGCGCTGATGGCAGCGATGTAGCTCTGCTGATTGGAGAAGGCCACTCTGCCCGCACCTTTAGGGTATTTGAGTTCTGGGTCAGTGTCAATGCCGGCGTAACACACACCTCCATACAGTCTGTCCATGATCATAGCCAGCTCCACTAAACACACACAGAGGAGAAACACACCATTATACGGAATATGATGGTACCGCAAAAAGATTACAATAATTGACATGAGAGAGAAATTCACCTGCTCGTAGAGGTCGTGGAACGCCTCCCACAAAAATGGTCTTGCGTGGGTCGAGAGGCTGAGAGCCATCCATCACGAAATCACTGTCACTCAGGTTCCACGGACGAATCTGGACCTAAGAACCAAAAACTGTTCATCTCCAGCAGAAATTCAATGCAAGATGCATGATTTAAGACCTAGTAGGGCCAAACAAGTTTTCTGTGAGAAGGTGAATTTGTGCATCTCAGATCTACCCTGTAAATTATATTATATTATATATATGTAAAATCTCCTTTAAAAATCTAATCTCCTCTTCACAGTGTTTCTGTCTAGACCGACAGCTAAACCATATTTCTCTGGATGACAGATCTACTAGACTGAGCTTCAGTGGGCTGTGGCAGTGCTTCACTCACTGGTTTATCTTTAATAGTGGGGCTGGAGACACACAGGTAGAGTTTCCCGTCCTCCTCGATGCAGGCGTCAATGAGGGCCTGGACCGAACTCTCCTCCTGGAAGAGCAGGAAAGCGTACCCTGCGGAAGGAAGAGCATGAGAGATGAGACAACCTCTGGCTGCACAGAGTCAGACTGCAGCCAAGACCAGAAGAGCTCAGAACACAGGAAGCACATAACCGCTGCTGACGGCAGAGACTGGAGCGAGTCATAAACCAACCAGCCTGAAACTAACAGTAACCATTCACTCCTTCTGGTGATCAGAGGAATTCATCTCATGATGTATATATAAATACACACTTAACAAGCATTCTGCATTAACCTGTCTGTGAATTCATGACGTCTATCATTCTCAAGTCCTTCTAAAGGAGTGTTTGTCCTCTGTAACACTGCAGTTTGACAACATCAGGATCAGAGCCAGCAGAAAGACCAGAGGGAAGAAAAGAACAAGGCGTTCTGCCTCAGGGAAAGAGAGAGCAATAGAGTGTAAGGAGTCAAAAGAACAGAGAAATATCAGCAACCTTTAGAAATTTAGTCAAAGACATCAAAAGAAATCAGAGGAGTGTGTTAGGAGAGATTCATGAACGAGCATCAGATGTAGGAGTGCCAGGGGTTTCATCGTTAGTGCTAACATATCATTAATAAACAAATGCATAAATATCATTTAAGATTGGATTATTCTACTCAATTTGAGAATATGTGAATAATTAAATGTCTGAAAGAAATCAGTCTTTATGGAATTATTAAAAGTAAACATTTAAATATAATATTAAAAATCATTAAAAAATATTATTATTATTATTATTATCATCTGTTTTCTATTTATATATTAAAAGTATTTATATACTGTATAATATAATAGTGTAAAAAATAACTAAATCCCTGAAAAATTCAGATGGGATTATTCTAGACAAATATAAATTATGATGAATAATAATAAAGATATTTGGGAGATTTTTGTTTCAACTGAATAATTAAATCATGTAAAGAAATGAAATCTAAATGTAATAAAATACATAAATATATAATTAAATATATTTTACAAACTAAATATATTTTTGAATTATAGTATTAAAACCATGTTTTAATTTAATTATTTACCATTTTTATGCTTTCAAGAAATAATAAATCAGAATACACACCAATTTTTGAATAGTTTGTAGTAAAAAAAAACCTCAATGGCTTTTTTTTGTTTCAATCGTGTAATTCCTGCACCCTCCAGCAGGGGCTAACTGGACCATGTTAAGTAGCTAAACCTTGGCTTGACTTTCAGCCTGCTTTCCAGCTGGTTTCTGAACAGAAGGAGCTCTTAAATCAAACTCAGCGTTACTGATAAGCGTATAACAGCACCTGAAGAAGGCATTTAACCCTATTTAATGAGTTTAGAGCCTCAGCGCTGACCTCGGTCCTGCCCACTGTGAGTCATGATGCTTTACACAACACAGGATGGAAAAATGACCAGCATCTTCCATTCACTCAGTCTGGAGCAGTGTTTCATACGAGCTGGAGGAACAATGAGCACATCTGCAAACAGCAGTCACACACCGTGACTGGACAGAGCAGGCATGAGGACTACTGCGGTCCAAACATATAAAATCTATAAGTGCAGATCATTATACAGAGTGGAAATCTCATAAACGAAGAAAAATACAGTGGCCTCAAAATGTACTTAGACACTTAAACCGTTCTTAATGTGTGAAATCACTGTAACAAAACATCAAACCAATTTATAATAATCTCACCAGACACCACAAAGCACAGGACCTTTAAATATAAAGTTCTAGAATAATCTTTTTACTAATTTAATAAATTTTAATTAATGGCATATATATATATATATATATATATATAAAATTTAGTTTTATTAAAATGATTGACATAATACATAACAATGACAACAACAACAACAATAACAATAACAGCCATTGCGGGGCCAAGCCCCTTAAGGTTATTTTGGGCTTATTTGAACTTTGAATTTTATTTTGATACTTTTAAATAGTGTATAGCTCCCATGGTTAAACACTGAATTTGTTGAAAATTTTCAAAGCAATAGCCTTTTGATTCACATATCATGCTACTCATACACTTAATATTTATGTTTATTTAGAAATATGAAGTTAATTTTATTTAAATACTTTATTGTTATTATTTTAAATAATTTTCATAATGTATTATTTAATTAATTTAATATTATTTATTTAGATTCCTTAGAAAAGTACAGCATCTAGAAAAGATGCAACTTCAGCATTAATTCTCTTCACAATGAATTCGCTGGTCTGGAAATGTGCGACGCCAGACTCGAACCCACGACCTGCAAGGTTCGGAGCCAGCGGCTTAGCAGAGTGTGCCACTCAGTTGACGCAAATTTCAAATTTCAAAATGGCGATGGTTCAGTCGATCCTGGCATAATTGATATCCTCAGATTCGGCATGACCCAAGGAATCCACAGATATTTTCTGACTAACTGTTCAAAAGTTATAAGCAAAAAAGTGGTATCTCACAACCCATAGGTAGCGCTGTTCCCAACTTTGGCATGGACCCTCAGAGCATGGTGTTGATGAGGCATACCAAGTTTCATTTCAATTGATCAAAGTTTGGCC
>JAUMHE010000014.1:2461933-2482138 GCA_032359235.1 Enteromius mattozi | reverse complement strand
TAGAGCTGTGTGTCATCAGCATAGCAGTGGTAAGAGAATCCATGTGCCTGTATGATGGGCCCCAGAGATGTAGTGTAAATGGAGAAGAGGAGGGGTCCAAGAACTGATCCCTGAGGGACACCGGTGACCAGACGATGTGATTTAGATACCTCCCCTCCCCAAGCCACTCTGAAGGATCTATCTGTGAGATAGGATTTAAACCAGCGAAGTGGAATCCCTTCAGAAATATTATAATGAATGATCACAACAGTTATTCTGCTTTTACATTTTTGTTGACAGCATGATACATTTTGTTTCTGAATTCTTTAATGAGTGGAAGGTCGGAAAGAACAGCTTTAATTTAAAATGGAAATCTTTTGTCATGTTATAAACTGAATTGCCTTAAAAGTGAGATCGGGTGTAGTCATTTAGCTGAACTATGTGACTATGTATTAAATTCCAGCCTTCTCTCTCCATCATAACAACACATAGCCAGCGTGTCCTTCCTGTAACCGGAACATTATCCAGACATCGACTAACACCATTCCAAACCTTTCCCTGTTTTAAAATGCATCTCATTTGTTGCTATGGAAAGGAAATTACATTCATTCTTTCAAATATGGCCCTGTTTCAAAACACTTCCTGTCAGTACAAAAGAGCCAACAGTACATTCAAGTCCTTTTATTTGTTTCCACACCAGGAGCAGAGAAATGTTGTATGAGAGGTTCCCCTGTGTAACACCTTCATGTCAGAGACACTGGAGGCTTTATAGCGAGCCCTGCTCTGGACCAGGTGGAAAATCCTTCAGTTTGAATTATGCTTGCTTTGGCACCTCCGTATCATGAGCCAAAGTATATTTATCAAGAGTCTGACAGTCTCACGTTATTCCAGGAAGTAGAGGTTTGCTGCGTTTGTACAGTGTAGTGTTTGGCATGATCACTTGTTGGAAACACTCAGTCGACTATTTTAGTAAAACTTGAATTAAAGTGCACCTATTATGGATTTTTGAAAATGAGTTTTCATGCAGTTTGTAACACAGCTCTAAGTGAATGAAAACATCATGCAAAGTTTTTAATCTCAAGGTGAACCGTGTATAAAGTTATCAAAAGAAAGAGTGGACTCTGATTCATTGAAAAGTCATTTTTAAAATGAATTTCAAGCCGTTTCATGTTGACATCAACATAAAACATTAGCATTAGCCCACTTGTTGGTCTTTTCAAAATGAAAATGCAAATTCATTCTTTGCCACTAGGTGAAGCGTTAAAAGCTCACAAACACTGCTTTAAATGAAATCGACAAATCTCTGGAGGGGTTTGGATAAATGAATTGTTGAACAAATTGTTTAGGAGTCATTGAACAAATACGGTAAAAATAAAAATGCATATTATAAGAAAATAAAAGTGTTTTTTGACCTGTTGTTTGGGACTCACATTTCATAACCCATAAAAGGGACACTCCAAATATATTATATTTTGCATTATAGGAATAAAATACATTTTAAAATATATGCAATTAGAAAATAGTTCTTAATAGATTACGATACCACTGTTTTTACTGTAATTCAGCCTTGGTGAGCATATATAGTAACCGAAGACCTGCTATGAAATAAAAAAACAGTTATGGAGGAAATGATCTTTCTGAGATGTTTTTCATTATCTCCTGGTATGTTTGCTTAGATTAAACTCTCTGAGGTGTATGTGACGTGCGAAAGAAAATAATCCCGCCTCTCGCTGCCATGTTTCCTTCATTGGTTCAGCCTGAGTGAGATTCAGACAGCAGAACTGAGTGATAGCGAGACATTTTACAGAGATGCGAGAAATGTGAGAACATTTTGTGATGCTTACTTTTGAGGTATAATATTTTTTGTAGAATTGCTGAAATGAAGATATGAAACTTGGCTGTTATGCGGTCTAGCTAAAAAAAACTTATGACGTTTTCAACCTTTTTAATCTTAAAACTGTGGAGTTTTATCGCCATTATCTGGAGTCCTTTTCGTCTTGTTTTCTGCCTCTCTTCAAAGTAGAACAGAAATCAATAGAAGGAAGCTATCTAGAGGCACAAGAAACCCTGTTGAAAATGAACATTTTTGCATGGCCTTACTTGAAATGAAAGTTATGCAACAGGTCACAATATATCCAAGCTCTCCCACTGAGTTGTGTGCCAGTTTACATTGATTCCAGTTACATAAGTGAATGCTTACTCTACGCTGCAAATTACAGTGTTTTAAAGCATAAACATCTTTGCATGTGCCAAAAAAGTATGATGTAACCTTTACATTTACATAAGTATATGATGAGATGTATATTGAGCAACTGCTACACCCTAAGTAGAAACTTCATGATGACTTGCTGTTTGACTGAGTGCTAGTAAATACAGTAATTTACCTAACAGCATATCACAGGCTCCAGAGTTGTGTTTACCTCAGGTAAAAACGTTTCCACTCAAGTACAAACTCAAAGGTTGATGACTTCAACTGTAATGATTTTGCCTAAGGCATGAGCTTTACAGGTCTTTGTGGAAAATTCCAGTCCAGTCAGAAAAGAGGTCTCTCTTTTTTAGAGATAAAATGTGCATTTTTCTCTAATGGTGGAGGTTGAATTGCATACAGAGATAAATAAATGAACTATTGCTTGAAAGTTTGGAATAATTATGATTCATGTCTTCGGTGTCACACGATTTAATGTATGTGTCATACATTAAATGTGTCATACGTTTCTTATTATTATCAATGTTGAAAACAGTTGTATTTTATATTTTGGAATATTTTATATTGTAGAAACCATGATACATTTTTTCAAGATTATTTCATGAATCGCTATCCTATAGACAAGCACAACATTAATTTGAAATAGAAATTTTACTTTTGTTACATTACAAAAGTCTTTACTTACTTTACTTTACTTACCCATTTTATCAATTTTGCTTAAAAACCCACAACTTTAAGAAAAAAAAAAGTGTATATATATATATATATATATATATATAAAGCAGCACAGCTGTTTTCAACATCATAATATCATAATATTAAGAGATATTTCTTAAAGCAGTAAATCAACATGTAAATCAAATGATTTCTGAACGATCATGTGACATTGAAGACTGGAGTAATGATGCTGAAAATTCAGACTTGCATCACAGGAATAAATACATTTTTAAAAATATATTCATAAAGAAAACAGTTTTTTAAAACTGAAAATATTTCTTTTACTGTATTTTGATTAAATGCAACCTTCATGAGCAAAAGAAATGAAGAAATCATTTGGAAGAAATTCCAAACTTTTGAGCAGTGGTAATGTATCACCTCAGCACATATTACTATGGACCAATGAAACATAATCGACCAACCAACAAGTTAGCACATAAATAACACAGGGATGCAGCAGGAATGTAGAGGCTGATGAATATAGTGTTTGGTGGTGGGACTGCTTTTTAACCCATGACAAACAGTGAAACAGTCTGTGGTTGATTTTGTAATATCTTTATTTGGGAGAAATAGAAAGAGTAGGATACTGGTATGCTGTTCTGAAATAAGCCATTCTTTTTGCAATTCCATTTGGTGCCTCCAGTGGTGTTGACAAGACACACATCACTTTTAGAGATCAGAGAATGAGTACAGCCCTCTTAAAGGGGTCATCAGATGCCCATTTTCCACAAATTTATATGATTCCTTAGGGCCTAAATGAAAAGTCTATACCATGCTTTGGTTAAAATTTCCAAGTAGTGTAAAAACACCTTTACCCTGTCAAAATCAACTCTGTTTTCAGCAAGCCATTCTAGCCCATGTTGCTTTAAATGCTAATGAGCTCTGCTGATCCCACCCCTCTCTTCAGTGGAGAGATGAGCAGACTTTAAACTTCAGCCATGAAACTGGCCAACTAGCATATTATTAGTAAAGGTGATTTGCAAAGATTCATAGACAAAGCCTTATACTTCTTCTGTAGATGAAACTGAATCTCAGATGACTCGCATGGACATAGACGTATTTATGCAGATCGGGGATTTGCACATTCCCTTAAATAGGAGAATACCGTTAATCATCTGGCTCAGATGACGACTGAAGTATTGGAGTGAGGAGTAAATGACTACTGCTATATCGATTATTACATGCAACAGCAAAACACCTCAGTTGCTTAATCTGAGACATTTTTGTCTTTCCCTGCACCGAGTCGACACAATGGAGGACTGATGACAGCTCCCTCAGGACGGGTCTAAGATTAGGCGGTCTTGTCAATGAACTATTGTGGGAGGGGCCTGTGCAGAACTACATCATTCTGACAGGAATCTCAGAACAGCCTGATTTGAGAAAGGGGATTTTAAAATAAGGATTAAAAAAATATATATCATTATAGTATGGATGTGTATACACAGTCAACTTGTAAAATGGATTTTGATTCTGATTACCCCTTTTCATACAGTTTTTCAATTTCTGGATGTCTGCAGAAGGAGATTCCATGGAAAGTTTGAAACCTGAACGAAAAAGCATAATTTTAAAAGACAAAGCTGAATTATGTTGCAGCTGTCTGGCACTTAGACGCAGACTCTTCAGTATTGCTGCAAACAAACCTTTGTGTCGCCAAGACACTGCAGCAGTCAGATCTCCTTGTACAGGACAAAGTTTGTCTTCGGGCTGTTAGCTTTTACGACCATGTAGAGCATGACCCTCTGCCTCAGTCCAATGGCTTTATTTATGGCCGTGGTCTTTGTTTTCTCATAGGAATGCTGAGAATGCTACAGGCTGCTCTCTCTCTGTCCCAACAAGACACGAACGAATAGTACTGGCATCTCTTTTTAGACACAATCTCACCCACATCCACTCCTACTACAGGACACAATCTGAGGAATGCAAGATGCTAACAAGACAAGTCAATTTCTCTTTGTTTTTCTCCATCTCCCTCATTTGTCGCTGTCCACCTACTGTTACATACTCATCTGCTGCGGTATCTGACTGGTTTTATAACTGAACATCAAACATCATAAAGGGATCACTCAGTATGGAAAACTGGAGCATATTTTTACTTCAGTGAATATTTCTCTTGATATGTTTATTGCTGAAAGTCCTTTTTGTGCTATAAATCATCAACTAACTAACCTTTTGTGACAACATGCCCCAATGGAAGGTCATGTTCTCTTGCTGTATGGGACAAGTTGTCACAATGGGAACCTGCCATTAAATAATTATTATAGGCATTTCAGCAAGATTTAAACAGCAAAACATTTATAAAGCACAACATAATATAAAAAAACCACTGATATTTTTGACCGTTCAAGTACTTTGTTACTACTAGCTGCAGCCATCCCAATTCTGAAAAAGCAAAAATAAAAACCAATCAAACAAAATATTAAATTAATTAAGAGAATTGTTCATTTATTTATTTATTTATTTCATATTTAGCTTCACAACGTAAAAACATATATGCTGTAGGTATTTAAGATTTGGTAGTGTGGTTAATGAAACTGTCAGTATAAATATATCTGTGCATGAAAGACGTTGTGATGGAAACATTGTATATGTTTACAGAAATGTACACGTTATCACACTGACTTTTGTATGATGTTGTGGATGAACAACAGTACACAGAAAAAGCCTAATTTGTTCTGCATGTACAACATCAGAATCTATGCATGCTTAAATTTAACTTAAAAGGCACAGCGGCTGTGTGTCAATTGCATTACTTTTGTGTGCAAGACACTCCGAAGCTAAAAACAAAAAACTTACTCTGGGAAAGAAAGTTCAGCCTCTTCAGTATTGCCATGTCATGTTTATGGGCTCAAGACAAATAGATTCCCTTTTAGTTGTCAATAAAATTCACTTCCTAAGACACTGGCTTATTCATGATATTGAGTACATCATCCAGAATGGATGGGCCCAAGTCAAGTTCGAGAGAAAAAAGAGATCCCGTGATTTGAGTGAGCGACTCCTGCGAGTGGCTTTTGCTTTTGGAGATTTCAAAGTCCGAATCGCATAGACGACCCTCTTCAACACCGCTATCTCTGTCCGCCCAGTCACCCTTGATCCCGAACATCTCCTGTTCGTACTCAAAGACTGAATCGTCATTGTTACCATTGTTAAAGTTCCCATTGGCATCAGCGCTCCCGTTAACAAAGACGGACAAAAATGTTTCAAGCTCATTTTCACTGCTGTGTATTGTCTTCATAAGTGATTTCTCAGACATCTCAGTGCGGTCGATTGAAGGTTCGTCCTCCTCTGGGACAGGGCTGGGGTCGCCCCTAAAAGCACTGATGGACTGGAGCAGGTTCTCCATCTGCAGGATTTCCAGATCTTCAGAACCGGCTGGAGGAGTAGATGGCTCAGACAGGCGATCTTGGGTCATTGGAAACATGGTGGTGGAAATCAAAGGCAGAGTCAGTGCTTGGCTGCCGCCGATTGTTGGGAGCGAGATTGCGTTCTTCAGGACCGGCGATGGAGTTTCGACGCAAGATGCATCTGAGGCACTATTAGCTCTGGTGAACTCCCCGTGGATGCCATATTGAGGTCGAATACGACCACCTTTCCCTGGCAGAAGCTCAAAATTTCCTTGCAGGAACGACATGTCACCAAAGGCATCGCACTCGCCACCCTTACCTATGTGGATAGTGTGACGAAAGTCACCAAGAGGCGGGCTGATCATATCCGGGGATAAAATGTCCCTCAGACGGCATTTCTTTCCCTTCTTACTGTAGTTGGATTTCAGGTAGATGGGCGTTTTGGCAGGCATTCCTGCAATAGAGTCCAGCAGTTATGGAAAGGAACGGTGAATGCTCTGGAAGTTCAAATCTCCTCGGCTGTGCGATAAACTTGCTGGAGTCTCACAAAGAAGAAGTGCAGGGGTTACATTCTCAAAGAGCAGCTGTTTTAAATGCGTCCTCAATCTTCACTGAAGATAATCCAGCTCGAATGTCCTTTACCTGGATAGATGGAGAAATAATTTAGTTTTCTTTGTACTCAACATCAAAGACCTTTGTTGTGTTCATAAATCCAATATGAAATTCTTTTAAATGTTAAATTTAACACATGCATCATGCACGCAAACAAAGAAAGATCAAAGAAAATAGTTTTCACAGTCTGAAACGTCTTTTGGTGATGCTACAAACAGATGACATATAGATAGATAGAGAAGATAGATATATAGGCAGACAGACATATAAGTGATACATTTTAAAAAATCACATTAGGGAAGCTAAAGTTAATGCAATAAAAAAATTGTAAAACAAGAATAATGAGAACCTCTGTTGTGGTTATTCATTTACAAAATGATCGTATGTTTTACATGTTTTTATTAACACCACATGAGTCAAGAAGCGTTTTAGAGTGGCTTTAGAGAAAGGAGAGGAGGAATAGACTGATAGAAGAGAGAGAGGGAAAGAGAGAGAGAGAAAAGGGTAACCACAGATCATAAGAGGGAGAGAGACTTCTTGCCCATTTATAGACATATTTCCTTTTGAGAGGCCTTTAAACACTGACCCTCACTGACAGACTGCAAACAATCAGTAAAGCAGCAACTCAGGCACAGCTAGCCAAATATGTACGACTGAAAAAACATCCACATTCCCTCTACAGTAGAGCCCACCGTCTCGTCGCTCCTTTAAGACCCGCTGCACTAAACCATTTGAGACCTGGGGCCATTTTCATTTCAAGAGAGAACCTTTTGTGAAAATGTAAACATGCACCATGTTTCAAAACTTTTGGAATACTTGAGATTTTTCATGTAACGACTGCTGAAGTATCCTGGTAATAGTAGAAGGGCACAATAGAAAAGTGTTTACTTTCACGTGGGGGGGGGGGGGTGGCTGAAGTATTTTCAGATGAGTCTTGACCACATTACATGTCTGTATCACTTAACCAAATTATTTCCAAATTGGTTATTCCCAATAACCAAATTATTTCAAGAGTTCTTGCTGTCACCAACAGCAAAATAAACCAAACCCAACAAGGAAAAGCAAATGAATAGGCTATAACAAATCAAATAGACGAACCCTCTCAACATTTTTTTCCATAAAAGTACTTTATATCATCAATGGAAAAGACACTTTTCTCTTGCTACTACTGCACAATACAGTATTGTATAATTGTTGATTATTCCCTTGAAATTGTAATTGCGATTATTAATTACAATTAATTAATTACATTCGGGGTTCGGGCCGGACGCCGAGCTCCGTCTAACCCTGACCGCCTAGGGGTTAAAATCCCTCTCCCCGGAAAGCACGCCAAACACGCTTATTCTATTCGATTATTAATGAGGAAGTGTGAACTAGTGAAATGATGTTTATACAATTGTTTGAAGCAATTGCATGCCATATTTTTACATAATTGTAAACCAGCTGAAAACACATTATAATTAAATCATCTTTATTGCTTTTCTATAGTATTAAGCTTCAAATGTCAACTATAAATTGGATTTGTTTATTCTTTAAATAAAATTCTAGAAAAAGCAAAACTATGAATGGTATTGTAAACAATGGAAGATATCCTGTAGAAAGAACACAAAAACATCTTAAGCACACAGAATAACATAGGTTGATTTTTAACAATTAATTGACACTTTGAACGATTATATAATTGTGGCATTCGTAATTGTAATTGCGATTAGAAAATCAATTAATTGTGCAGCCTTACAGTATAGACACTCACTTGTTGTCAGCTCAGTACTGTGATTTTATCAATAAAATAGTTCAAACATTTCTCAATATGGAGGCGGAAACATTGCTGTTCTTGAAACAGTTAAACTTACAGTTTTGCTCTTAGTAGAGACATGGCTGCTGAACACTGTTAAGAGATGAACAGACTCAGGTGCTTCAATCACACAGCTATAAGTAATCTCTCCTTCCCTAATAACTGAATTGTCATTGACTCAATGAGGTGAAGTAACACAAGTGTGGTGGTATTAGTGGAATAACTAAGGACGAACTGTTAAATTATTAGAAAAATAACAAACAAAGGTGTAGATATACTGCAATATTAAACCAAGTGGCATCTGTGTCCAAATACAGTGTGAGGCTATAGAATAATAAAATTCCATGGCAATACCATCTGATAACATGGAGCCACCACATGTACTTTAAATGACAGTCTGAACGATGTCACAGCTCACTGATCCACATCATTTCAAGATCCTGGTTAGAGACAGCCAGGGAGGACACTGTTTACAAAACACTAGAAATTCCATTTCCTAGGAATACACGACTCCCATGTGGTAACGTCCTAACAAATCACACAGCTGATAAACAACAGGAGTTGCATGAAAGTGAGCAGCAGTATGGTCCTTGACAATGATGTAGGCTAATCTGTTTGAGTCTGGATGAATGGTATTATTCTGGCCGTCTTACAGTTTTTGTGTTTTTTTATGCATGTGTTTTTTTGCACCAGCTCAGAGGTCGCTTTGTGAGTTCATAGGGCTTTAAAAGCATTTTTGGACACTGATTCAGTGAAACACAAATAAACCTCAGTGAATGGAAATCTATTTTTAAACGTGACAAGCATCATTGGGATGGCTGAAGAATGTGTGGCTGTATGAGTGTGTCAGTGATAGAGGAAAATATGTGTGTGTGTGCAGAAGGAATGCTGCAGAGCTGATTGTCCCCAAATATCCAATAACCAGATCTCTGCACTGTAATATATTTTATGTTTTCATGTTCATTTAGTTCAAGTTTTAGTAATTATGTTGTGGGCTTCTCTCATTATTAGTTTTAGCATTAAATGTTATTTTTTTTTAAAATGTGTTCAGTTTAAATGTGAGTTTTTGATAACACTTTAGCATGCATGTTACTAAAATATTAGCCATTTATTAGTAGTAATATAGCACATATTAATGCATTTTCTACTTGACTTTATTCTACTATTTATACATTTTTATAACTAAATTAATAACTAGCTGACTTAAAATAATTTTCATTTTATATTTATTGTTTTATATTTTACTTATAAAGTTTATTTAAAGCCACAAATAATAATTATAATTTATTATATTATTTTTAAAATAACAATATAATATAATCCTGATAAAAAAAAAGCAAAATAGCTAATAGATAATAAATACAATAAATTCAAGAATTAAAAACTAAACCTACATTTCAAATGTATAATGAATATAAAAGAATAAAAGCAAATACAGTATATTAATAATACTATCATAGTCTATAAATAATATTAAGTTAACACTGAACCCTTTAATCTTCAAGGTTTTGTTGCAGTTATATAAACCAAAGTATTCTAGACATTTGGTTACACTGATGACATAGTTCTCATAAATCCTGGTGTCATGGCATGATCAAAGCAAGCAGGTGTGTGAACCCCTGGACTGGGTGAAACAAATCTCAAAGGAAGCCCAAATAATACTTAGTGTAGGTTAGAGTGTTAGGGTTTAAGGTTAAAGCTATGGTTAGTCTTTACCTAAAACCCCAGCAGGTGTGAGATGTCTTTGAATAAATTGTTCAATGCCATGACTTGTTGAACAATAATAAACAATGGCATTCAATGCAACAGCCAGCCACTGAGGTTTAGAAGTAGGCCAGCTGCCTCTCACACCCTCTTGATATGGCTTTATCTCAGGGCCATATCCTGCCTTCATTTTAGATCTGGAATGAGTCCAGGGGCAAATGTTGCACTTCCAAGTGCCCTGACGCCCCTGTAGAATGTCGTGATGGATCTGTCTACCCCCTTTCCCTGGGGGACCGTATCATCACACACCCTTCAGAAGTGCATGTCAGCAGGCCGGCAGCATGTCTGCCTTCTCGCAGACTTACGAAAAAAAGCCTGAGCTCCATCCCGCAAACAGACAAAATGGAAGTGAATTAAGACTAAGGCATAATTAGACAGAATAAGGGAGATTAAATGGCGATTCCTAACACAAATTAAAATTCTGTCATCCACCCACATGTCTTTCCTCTGCAAGACAGACAAAAAAAAATATGTTGAAGAATGCTGGAACCAGAGAACATTCACTCTTAGAAATAATGGTACAAAAACTGTCACTGGGGTGGTACCTTTTCAAAAGGTACATGTTTGTACCTAAACTGTCCACTTTGGTACTGTACATAGAACCTAATAGGTACAAAAGTGTACCTTTTGGTAAGGGACTGTCCCAGGGACAGCTTTTGCACCTTTATTTTTGAGTGTTGAGTCAGCTGACTAACATTCAGTTTTGGATAGACAAGATAGCTGAATCTGTGAGCAAATAATAGAATATTCATCTTTGGGTGAACTATCATCTGTTTGGAACGTAAGGGTGAGCAAATAAAGATAGAATATTACTTTTTGGATGGTATATCCCTTTATACCTGAACTAAACAGACTGAATGAGGAAAAAAAGTTGCTAAATGTGTGAAGAAAATAGACTGAATGTTATAAATGAGACTGAATACAGAAGAATACAGAAGTTTTTGAATGACATGAAGGTGAGTAAATGACGACAGAATTTTAATTTTGCGGTGGACTATCCCTTTAAGACTGAACTAGATGGAAGTAATGAGATGGAATGAGACTGAATGGGACAGAATTAGTCCGAACTAGATGGAACGAGACAAAATGACTAAATTAAAAGAAAGATCAATGAAGCAAAAAAGTCCATATGGGGTGAGAAGTGAAAGCAGGGGCTAAAGCAGTTCGAAGTCTGAAGACGGATATCATTTCATGCTGCTGGCACTCAGGAAATAACTCACGTGTGAGTATGGGTCACGTTATTATTAGAGCAAGTGCGAGCAGTGATCTAAACAAGTGCAATGATGCCATTCCCACTGTACACAGAAATGTGTTAAGACTCTCTTCAGCCCTGCAACTGCGCCAATTTTGATTCTCCCTCTGACCTATTTTAGCAGATAGCCTTTTTTGGCTGAAAACCCGACCACCTGGTCCTGTCTAAGAAGTTTCTATTGCTGCTGATGCTGTATTTAAAGCACATCTGCATTATTTGGATGTTTTTGGCAGTTCTTTTTACAGGTGCAATATCCCAGAGCTCGCATGGCTGGATCATCTGGGCCGGTCAAGCTCTCCTCTCTTGGGTGGTTCGGGTTTATCCTCCTCTCTTGGGTGTTTTAGGCCTAAGCTTTCAATCTTTTCAAATTCCTCCAACCACAAATGACCCTGTTGGACAATGTTCTAAATGATTAAAGTCAAATACCACGGTCGGCCCAATTTGAGGTTTCCAGTGTGTTACATAAAGCAACCCTTAATTACACTCTGCTGCTGCTTTTGGAGGAACCAGGGTGGAGCGAGCTCTCTTTCGCCTCAACTTCATGCTTTTTACACCCTGCTCTCCACCTCCGAGGCTTCTGTTTTCAAGCTGCTGTTGTCTTTGGCTTTCCTGCGTGCAAGAGTCGAGCTGACTTTCCAAGTTCTGTTGGACAGAGGAATGTATCTGAGGAATTTCAGGAGCTCTTTTCCCGGTCAAGCAGTTGAGTATGTGCTTGAAGAACAGAGAGGAACCAGGTGTCGAGTTGCTTTGAGCTTGTTTTGTGGTGTGTGGGAATTTGCTCGACATATTCTGCAGTACAAAATCTCACATGTCGTAATGACAGCCTTGTGCATGAGTGGAAAGAGGTTTCACAAGCCTAACCAGCAAATAGCAGCCACATGGTTCATGAATACAACAATTTTTCGATCTTATGTCATAAAAATGAAGGTTTCGGAACACGGGGATTTTGCAGCAATGCCAACAATGCCTTAAAAATAAAGGTTCTTCATGGGCGTTAATGGTTACATGAAGAACATTCATTGGACAGCTCTGAAATTACCGTTTTGTAGCTTTAATTTTTGAGTTTATAAAGAACCTTTTGTGCGATTTAAAAATTCCATTGATGTTAAAGGTTCTTCTATAGATGCCAATAAAGAACCTTTATTTTAAGAGGTTGTACTCAAGAAACATACCCTTAAGAAAATACTATTTGCATGGAATTGAAATAATCATTTGTTATCGTGCACATATTCCTGCTAAAAAACATCAGCATCTGGTTTTACCTGCTCCTCTGTCTTTGCAGATGAATGTCCCTCTTTTCCTCACTCTGTGGTTGTCGTTCCGGAGGTGCCTTGACCCAAACTGTTAGTCAGCTTCTGGGTGGTGCAGCGTGTTGCCGTTTTCGTCTCCTCTCTCTCTCACTCTCTCTCTTTCTGCCCTTGAGGGTTTACTTCTCACAGGCAGGACGTCTGCTGGACAGCTGTTTCAGGATTCCTCCTCTGAAGCGCTGCGGCGTGTCTCCGCTTTGCTTTGCTCCTCCTTTCTCCGCCTGCAGCACCTGTCCCTGCCCGTCTGGGAAGACGGTGGCATTGAAATCCAATTCTTTGGTCTTCTGCAGTCCCGACCCGCCGGAGCTGCGGCAGTATTTCCTGAAGAGACAGACAGGGCTTGCTCAAGGGAGGAGGAAAATGAATGTGGAGTGTGGAGTCTCTCCTACTGTGCTTCCCAGCTGCTGAACGTCAAAGTCCTTCCCTTCCAAAACAGAGCGGTTGAAATACAACGTCCCTCTCTCACTCTCTCTGTTCGTCTTGTCACTCCCCACCTTCTTTTTTTGCACTCTCTCTCACACGTTTTTCCTTTCGATCACAGTTCTCACATTCATTTGCACATTCATTATTCTGTCATTCTGCAGTTTATTTCTGCCGACTTCAGCATCTCTGCCTGATTTGTTGGCTCAACATTTAGCAGACACCATTACAACATCTGAGAGGTGAAATGCACCCTTGCTAGAAAGAAAGATAGACAGATACATAGATAGATGAACATATAGAACGTTCTTGATTATTTATAGAGAAAAGCTGTTTCTCTTTGCAGCTGCACTGTAAACCTCTGTGGAGCTTCTTGTCACCCTCAACCTAAAATAGGTTTCCTAGGCAACATATAGTGCTCTGCAGTGAGCTCACGTTTGACAGGATTAGGAGGGGGTGCAGCGAGTCTTGCGTGGGTGTATGTGTTAGAGACAGAAAGATTGGCATAAGCTCTGTTCCAAATGCTATATTTAGTGAGTTCCTTACCTGGACAGAAGATACATCATTTGCTTGAAGCTGTTAAATATAATAAGATACCTTATTATGGGCAACTTATAAGGGAATATTGAATGTGTGCATTAAAAACAGCAGAATCCTTCAATGAACTGAGATGTGCACACTAAAAAAAAAAGTTTCAAGATGGAGGTTAATGCTAAATTTTTTAAAAAATAACAGTAGTGGTGGTGGATGAGGAGACACCCCCTCCGATATATAAATGTAAGGAATTATTACTAGTAGTAGTGTAAGGGTAGCGTATAATCTAATTAAAAACAGTATATTCACATAAACTCATTTATAGAATTAAATTGTGTGTGTTACGGATTGTTATGCTTGAGTATCACAGTATCACACTGTTGGCAACATGCGATCAAATGTAAATGAATTAACAGTCAAGTGAGCTTGCTGTGACAAGCGCTATTTTTGTGGTGCACGGAATAGCTGGTTATATAGAGCGTTCCAAATCAGTATCTTATAAGGTTCCAGATCAGTTTAGATGCTGCCTTAGAAGGCATTGCAAAACATCTGTTTTTCCACATGTACTGTATATATATATATAGCAAACAGCAAACTGTCACTCATATGAGATCACAGAAATTAGCAAAAGACAGTGATCCAATTAATTCCTGACAGAGAGACATGTCCCAACCGTTTTAGGTCAAGTCAAGTCTGGCTTCACTCGAATATACGCCACAACACACAACGCCACATTTGTAGTGTAGGATTTGGAAAAGAGTTCTATAAGTGCTTAAAACATATGCATGATGTCAGATTTAAATTTATGGTAGCACTAGTACAGTGTGACTATTAATACATGCTGCTTATTAGTGCTTATAACGCACAAATTCTGTGTGACCATATTCTACATCTCTAAACCTACATCATACCTAAGTTTAACAACTACCTTACTAACTATTTATTGAATTTGTTGAGGCAAAAGTTAATGGTTTGTTAATAGCATGAATTGAATCTCAAAATTGAATCTCAAAAAATCAAAATCTTTTATCCAAAGTGACTTGCAGATGATTTAAGGTATACAGTATGTGTGTTCCCTGTGAACATCTGCTCCTTGATCCAGTGCCATACTCCTCTTTAACACATCTGACCTTTTATTGACTGCTCACAGAGAGGCTGACCATGTTTCCCGTAGGGCTGGATCTTACACTTGTGGATGGTCTGTTAAATTTGAACAATCATTCAGTTAAGTGAAACAGCCACTATATGACATCAAGCTTTCTGAATGAAGTCTTTTTGTGTTTTGTGGGCATGATGTCACATGTGGAGAGCACATGGTCGCAGGAAGAATACAGAGTATTGTCCTCATGTTTGCCAAACTGCAATCACTATATAACGCTTGTGGACACTAGTGTTTAGAGGAATCTGAGAGGAACACCTTCAGTTCTTCCCACCAAAAGACTATTTGAGTTCACATGAGTGAAGACTTAGTGTTGGAAATGCTGGGATGTTTATGAAAGAATTACCTGATTTTCCCAGTTTCAAATTAGCTTGTTTTGGACCGTAGAACAATCAGAGCCTGTATGTTTTGGTCACTGAAAACCAAGAGAGCTGACTAACTGCTGCCGCTGAAGTCACTTCCTCTACTGTCAGAGGTTTTGAGGTGTTACATAGACAGCGATCCTGTAAGAAACACACTGTTCATTTTTTACATTGAATAAGTAATTCACACTATACATACCTTTTACATCATGAAAATGTATCACAACTAGGTACAAAGTTTATTAGTAGAACCTTTATTTTCAACCTCCATTCAATCAGAGTATTACAACTATAGAAACAGCATATGCAAACGGATAACATTTTTATTTATTTATTTTTTTCTCAGAAATCTTTTTTCAAAGTGAAAGTAATCTTGTCACCTAACCTGAATACAGCGTGCTGATTCGCTGAAATGGATTTATCAGCTTCTGTTCAAAAACAACAAGGATGCTTGTCAGCATCTGCAGTAAACGGTGAACTCGCGATGCCTTCAAATTGGACAATACTGGCTTTTTTGACAAAACGTGTTTAGGGTTTAGAGTGTGCTACATGTGGAGAATAATGCATGGCAGTCAGCTCATTTTTTTGATAAATGTTACTTAAAGGGTTAGTTCACCCAAAAATGAAAATTTTGTCATTAATTACTCACCCTCTTGTCGTTCCAAACCCATAAGACCTCCGTTCATCTTTGGAATGCAAATTAAGATATTTTTAATGATATCAGAGAGCCATATGTCCCTCCATAGACAGCAATACAACTGAAATGATCCCAGGTACAGAAACGTGGTAAAAATTCATGTGACATCAGTGGCTCAACTTCAGTTTTGCAACAATAAGATAATACTTTTGAAAGAAAGGTAAAAGCAAAGAAAACAAAAGTAACATCATATACTCAGTCATTCTTCTCCTATGGCTTACGTCTTCCGCCATTTTAGAGAACATCACTGCATAAGCGTACGCTTTCTTTTAGGCGCAAACAGCTGCAGATTACGCACATGTGCGTGCTTTCACCCGGATGTAAACAAGGCTGATTACGTCAAATACATTAAAGCTTGTGTATATGGTGCATTGAGCATGGCGGAAGACATAAGTCACGGGAAAAGAGTAAATTATGTTATTTTTGTTTTATTTGCGTAAAAAAAGTATTCTCGTAGCATCGCAAAAGTGAGATTGCTGCACTGATGTCACATGGACTGTTTTACCGGTGTTTTTACTACGTTTCTGGATCTGGATCATTTCAGTTGTATTGCTGTCTATGGAGGGACAGATCGCTCTCTGATATCATCAAAAATATCTTAATTTGTGATCCGAAGATGAACAAAGGTCTTATGGGTTTGGAACGACATGAGGGTGAGTAATTAATGACAGAATTTTAATTTTTGGGTGAACTAACCCTTTAACCCAATGTTTAAGTGGCTTTAACCTGGGGTTCTTTAGTTTTACATGTCTAGCTTCTGTAAAAAGCAAGTGAAGCAGTAGCTTAACTGCAACTTTTTTCCATGTTGGAGAGTTGTTGTATATATAAATAAATGTGTCAATGAATGTTGCTAGAGTGGCTAAACTTTTCAAATAAACAGTGCAGACATTGTCTTGTGCTTTGATTTGTGTGGTTGTGGTTAAAGCACTGGGCACTGATCTCACTCTTCCCTCTAAGTAAGCAAAAGCAAATATTTACAGAACTTTCTGTCTTATTTTCTTTTAATGAATTTTGAATTTCTGCATTTCCAAGCAGTTGCATCACACATGTTCTTTTTATTTTCCTGACCCTTCAAAAATGTCCTGATGCCTTTGAAAGTGAGGGGCTGTTTGAGGTTCAGTTTGGGTCACAATTTTTCCACCTTCTTCTCCAACGGTAGAAAAAACATTTACCAAGAAAGTATCAGGTGGGTGATATTTTCTGTGCTCTCTGTGCTGTTTTAGTTCCTAATTTAATGCCACACACATGCAACACTTTCCTACAAAAAAAAAGCTTTAACCAGCCAAAGATTTTTTGCTAGTCTTAGTAGGACACCCAATCTGGCCAGGCTGGTGTGTTTTGCTGGTTTAAGAGGGGTTTTGGGAACTTGTTTGTGGTTGACGCAGGAAGACATGTCCTGCAGGCTTTTGACAACTTAGACCTGCTCAGCACATGAAAAATAGAATCAAAACATATATGAAAGTCATTATTTTATCAGCTTTAACACTGTAAATAGATTAAACAACAAAACAGAGAAAAAAATCATGGTAGACTTCCACAATGTTGAAACTGCTATTTCTATTCATTCAGTGCATGTACAAAATGTTCTCAGCCTCCCACTTTCACTGTTTACACATGCGTCCCTGAAGGCAGATCACCTCCAAACTCTAAGAGGTTATGCTTACTTTAAAGGGATAATTCACCAAAAATGTCATCTTTTACTCACTCTCAAGTTTCAAACCTGTACGAATTTCTTCTATTAAGCACAACAATATTTAGGAGCATGTGGGTAGCCAAATGTTGCTGGTATCCATTGACTTCCATATTTGTTTCTCTTTACTGTGGCAGTCAGTGGATGAACTTATGATGAGTCATATGATGTTGCCAAAAGGAACATTATTTTATGTATTTGTATTTGTATTTCAAAAACACATTATTTTGTACATACTGTACATTATTGTGTCTCCTCTAAGCCCCACCTTTCTGAAGCAGGTCGATTTGTACGAAGCTCATTGTTCTAAAAAAGCGAGGTGTGCTCTGATTGGTCAACTGTTAAGTCCATTGTGATTGGCCGAATACCACAAGCGTGTGACGGTAATGTTACGCCCCTTACGTGATGCCATGTCCTGGAATAATAAAACAAAAACAATAAAAGCCATTACAAACGAGGCATGTGTTGCATCCAGTGGGGACATTTACTGATTATCTTGACTTAGTACTGTCTTTTTCAGTGTCGCATTGCATCACGCCTCGTAAACAAAACACCATGTCTGCATTTGTGATCGAAGAAACGTCAAACAACAAGCATTACCCTTCACTGCTCAAAACTTGTGTTTGAATAGTAAGTATCAGGTTCTTTTAATAAGAAAACATACTGTAACTTACTTAAAGGTTGTGAGTCAGAAGCGCGAGACGGTCCTTGCAGAGGTAGAATTTCTCCACTTTATAGTCTCTGTGCACAGCCAGCATAGGTTGCTCTGCAGGTTTTAGGAATCAGTTCTCCGTAAATGCGCTGAACACTCTCTAATATTTGTGTTGAAGTGTTCTGGAATGGTGTTATGAATACAACTTAACCACTGATTTCTAGTTGTGTCCTCTTTTGGAAACACAAACAGTTTAAGTTTCACAATAACACACAGCATCTCCAGAACATGGCGCCGGCAACACTACAGCGAGAATAATAGCCCCAACTTCTTTCCTTGCGTAAAAATTTGGATGGTGTTATGAAAATTAACCCAAAAAAGTGGGGGTGTGTTTAAACAAGCCATTTTTGGAGGTTGTGGACAAGTAAGTATTTTATAAAGAATATCTCTGGTTTTAAAACTTTAGTCTTTAGGGACTTTAGGGATCTTATCTATGCACTAACAGCTTGTAACACTCCAAAGAGAAAGGAAAACTTGAAATCGCATCATATGACCTCTTTAATAGCATTCTTTAAAATACCTTTTTTTTCAACAGAAGAAATTCATACAGCTGAGGATTAATCATTTTTATCTTCATTTTAGTGCAATTATTATTAAATTTACTAGCAGTTTCTGAGTGAGAACTGTTTTAGTGTAGGTACTTCCATTTCAAATAATGGAGGCTAATGAAGGGAGTCAGTACTCTATTCCCAAAAGAATTCCAGTAGCCATTTCCGGGAAGCGTGTTGTCTTGTAATCAGTGTGTGGTATGGTGAAAAGAACTGGCCAGAAAGAACTACCCCAAAACGCATCTATTTATTCCATGAGAATAGGCGGCACACGCAGAGTTTATTACAGGGCGTGTGCGGTCACAGAGTGGGAGTCATACAGATTAAAGGGTCTGACTGCTGTCAGTTCCCAGAATGCACTTCTGCAAGAGGAGGACACAACGTTGTATTTTAGAATAAGGAGTTGGGATATATGTTAAACATAAATAAATACAGATGGGGAAATTATCTACATAGGTCACATTCTTGGCTAGATGAATAGTAAATACAGTAGGCGTATTGTATAGTTGAGGTTTCTAAAGTATGTAGGAGCATTTTTTTGTCTAAACCTTAGTGGCCACACGTGTCTTTCAGAGTGGATTTATTTTTGCTCTGTGTCTTTGTGTTCTGGGGTCATTCCTGTAATGCAGTGTCTTTTGAACTCTTTAGCTTTTCAAAAAAGTTTGTGTTGTAATTTAAGTATTTATATGGAAGAATAAACCAGATATTCAGAGATATGCTATTTAATTTGCACAGAAGTCTTACACTTATTCATTTACACTTTACACTTCTTTATTTTCACAATGACAAATAAAAAAAAAAAAACTGGATGGAACTGAAGAGCTGATGCTAATAAATTAGATTGCAAATGAATTTTATATTTAATTTATTTTTATTTAATTTTTTAATAATTGCTTGTAAATTTCTGTAATTTTATGAAATAGGGTGACTAACTTAGAGTGACAAAAGCCAACTAGTACAAAAAACATTGCGGAATTCATCAAACCCATTGAAAATACTTACTAATATTTGTGATGTTGTGATGTCCCTTCCTGTCACTTTCTTGCTTCCTGTTTCACACTTTCTGTATGATGATGTCATTAGGGAACTGCTTTAAGGCATATATATATA
>JAUMHE010000014.1:2415600-2444692 GCA_032359235.1 Enteromius mattozi | reverse complement strand
ATTTATATATATATATATATATATATATATATATATTGGACCTTTTTGTGTCTCATGGAACTTAACACGTGGTTTTTTTAGATGTTTTACATTTTTAACAGATTAGTTCGCATTCTCTTATTTAAACATTGATATTACTTTTACATGTACGGATAAAGGGGGGTTAATATGTTGAATTAGAGCGACGCAGCTGGCAGAGTCACCCTCATTGCAGAGGTTTATTTACCTAAGCTGTGAAAACTCCTGTGCAACTCTCTATAGGGCAAAAGAAAGGAACTGCAGCACTGTGACTGTCCCGCGTGGAGAATGCGGGAGGATACCGCAGAGTGTTTAGTGGGAGGGGAGAGCACAGATCAGGGTTAGAGGAGGCGCACGAGACATCGACAGCAGTTCGGTCACAATCAGCTTTAGGGATGTAGTCGATGCGGCTTGAGCTCCGTCTGTCCGAGCTCGTCAATATGAAGAAACATTCGGCCCGGGTCGCGCCGCTGTCCGCCTGTAACAGTCCGGTGCTCACCCTGACCAAAGTGAGAGGTACGTCTGCAACACAATTCGCGATTTAACCTCATTCTGTACGGCGATCTGCTTTCCTAAATGTCTTAACGCGCAGTTTGGTGCGCTCGGTTGCTTTAAAACAGTCTTTGTAAATTGAATCGAATTGAAGTGCATGCGAAACATAGCGAAACGCCGAGAAACACCTGTCTCCTTTACGCATCACCAGTGCAGATGTTTGGCTGTTCTCTGCGCCTTTTCTGATTGGAATACTAATATAGGCTATCTGCCGCTGAGGTTATAGCCTATTACATCATATCCAAAAACACCTGTCTATCTTCAAATCCTAAAGAATTATGTCATGATTTGGAATCGGTCCTAATAATATCATTTCTCTAAAAGCATTTAGGCATCTTTTGCAGACTTTTACAGTTTCTGACAAGGAGTTAAGAGATGGGTTGATAATTTGTTTCTTAAGAATATAATTTGCTCTTTCTATTGACACAGCATTCAAGCCATTCCTTCAGATGACTATATAAAAAGAGCATCTGCTTGTTATTGCAGACAAAAACTTCACACTTGTCATTTAGCTTAGATGGTGGCTGAGGTAACTGGCTTAGACTCTGTTAAATTACTAAAATTCTAAAATTATACATATATATATCTTTTTTTTTACGCACAATATTTGCTTTGCATTAAATTCATTGTCATTGTAAAGAGTATAATTTTCACTTACAATTTTAAACATTATAGACATTTTTTTAAATCATTGACTTTTGTGCACAAAATTTTTGTTGTTATTTTAATTATTATTGATCAGATTTAGGCGTGACCTGATTTGATGGCAGTACAAGCTTGTTCATCAGGTTGATTGCATGTAACATACTTTCCCATTTCTGTGATGTATGAACCCTGTACATAATGTTTCCCCAGAAGCTGAGTGTGTGTGCATTTGTGTTTCAAACCATTTTTTATATTAATTCTTCTTGCATTAGCTTGCGTTTTCTGGATGCCTACGAAGCATGGATTTTTTTTTTTTTTACCTTTAATCTTAGAAAGCAGGACAGAAGACAGGTACTCTGAGCTCACATTTTCTTCAGGTTTTGTGGTCTGTATCAAATTTGTATGAGCAGCACAGACAAAAAAAAATCAGCAGTTTCATCAGTCAGAACATTGTGGCAGGCAGTTTTATCATACCCTGACACTTCATAGTATGAGTAACCATCTTTCCCAAGTGTCCAATCTGATGTGATGACCAGCACCAGCTGGAGAAATGAACTACAAATCGAGTCACTGATGAACTCATGCTTTCAAGACAGATCAGCACTTGTTACTGGTAATCACTTTTTCTTTGGATAGTCTAATTGATTTCTTTGCACTCATGTGTGCATATATGTAGATCTTCACGGGGTCCGGTTCAGAGGCTGAGGCAGAACGCACAGCTGCTATACTCTAGAGTATGTTTATGTGTAATATGGTGAATGAGGTGGGATGTTAAACACTCATTGATCTTTGGTTTCAGCTCTGGCTCAGACCCAGTGGACTACTCATACTGTTGCAGTGGTTTAGGTCTGCCTGCTGCCAAATTCTGGCAGCTTCTGTGATTACTAAATGCTTTAAGTTGGCAGTTCAGAGATCTGTTGGGCCTTTTGGGCTTCCTTTGAGGTGAGGTACAGAAAATATGAAATAAGCATTTTTAAGATTAATAGTTGATACTCTTTGTCATGTCCCACATTAATACTTTACAAAGGCATCTTCAAGTAAACAAAATGAGGTTGATTTGAAGTAAATGCTGTGGTGCTTTTGTATTGGCTCAACCAATGGCGTGAGTTTAGGGGCTATTTATTTGTCCAGCTAATAGAAACCTGTTTGACATTTGTCCAAACCCCTTACAGTTGATTCAACATTACAGTTGAACCTTGTTCAACAACATTTTTGCAAAATATCTTTTTACAATACTATTATTAATTCATAACAAATTGTGAATGTTCTGAAAAGGCATCTACACATTTGTTATTAACAACCAATCAGTATATGGAAGAAAGTCTAATGAGCACAGTTCTCGGTTCATTTTGAATCGCACATTATATAAAAATAACTCACAGTTCAGTGAGGGAGTCATATACGAATGTGATTCATTTACAGAGTCATATTTAGTTCACAAACTAAATGAATAACCCATTAAATAGTGAATATATTTGACTCACTCATTAATGAGAAACAAGTTGTTTGTTCGCAAATTGGACATCATGGCTAGCGCTGTGTTTTTCTTTTACAGGAAACACTGGACAAACAGTTTTCCTGACTACACTTTAGATCGCTGTTGTACATTTTTTCTTTTTCTTTATATTTGGAGTCCTGTACATCCAGAAATCACCAATTTCAGCATTCTTAAAAGCAGAATGCTTCCGTTTTACTTAAACAACCACAGTGCTATATGGAGATATGCAGTGTTTTGTTATTAGCCTACTTATAAGTTCTAAGATTCATTTCAGCTTGAACGTTTCTGTAAACCTGTGCCGATCCTCCAACAGGCGCTAAATCTAATGCAGGGTGGCAGAAGTAAGAGTCTGTAATAAACCTGCAGTGAGTCATTACACTGATGTGACTCACGCGCCTTCACTGCCAAACTCTTTCTGTTCACATTTTGGCTTTCGTAAGAACTCTGCGTCCCTGTTTGGAAGCCAGTGGGCCGTTTTAAGTTGGTTTTTGGTACAAATCCAGCTATTTAATTGAAGCGTTTTAATCAAATATATTTCATAGCAGTCAGCTGTGGCACAAAACAACTATGTTGCTGTGAGTTATTTTTCTGTCTGACATCAGTCGGTTTGATACAGAGCTTCAGTCTAAGAATAACATTTGCGTGTTGCTTGTGATACGCTTGTGTTTAGATGCACATAATCCAAACTAAGAGGCGTTTTGCGTGAGTGGAAATGGGTGCTTTTGTCTCCTTTTTAGAGCACTAGTGAGGGGGAGATATCTCATCTGAGTTTCATTTTAGATGTTTTCTTGTTTGAATTACAGAACAAAGATGTTAAGAAAGTCTTGACTTGGGGAACTTATTCTTTATATATCATCAGACATATTTGTATTCCATCAGTAAAATAAAATAGGCCTGTGTACTGTACTTTTAAGTAAAATAAACATTGTTGTAACATCAGACCATACTGTAGTTATGACACTATAAAACTTCAGTCATACCAGAATTAACTGTGCATCTCAGAGTGACACAGATTCACTGATTTTTTTAAACAAATCATTTGAGTGAATGATTCAGTGACTTACTAGAATGAATCTGTGTATGCCTGTTTGAACAAATCAGTTTGATAATTCAGTCAAAACGACAGTCACTTGTTACCAACTACTGGAGTTTTACTATATTTACTATAACTTGAGGCTTTTCTTTCTTTTTTTCTTTCTTTAAAACGAGGCATCCTTGTTTTGTTTGTTTTTGTGTTTTTTTATTCAAATTAATTCTCCAGCAGTGCTACTGTACTTATTTACGAGAAGAGGACTTCATGAATCTAGCAAGGCAGAAATTTATTGATGGGTTTTGGCACACTTGTCTCAGTGTTTACAGACTGAGCTGGATTAGTATTGTATATTTAAGTCGAAGGCTGCAAGCTAACTGTCAGATTACTTGGGCACTTCACACTGTCAGGACATTAGTGTGGAAAGCTCTGTTTGGGGAGACACCTGCAGCGCAAGCTCATCAATTAGATTCAGCAGGGGACTTACGGTCAATCTATTATGTATTGATCTAGAGCAGGAACGCTGGCATGACTCCAGTCTGTTAAACTGCAGTCCTTCTTCTGCAGAATCTATAGGCCGCGGTCGAGAAGGGGACAGAGAGAGGTTGGGATAGACATTAAGGTATAAATATTTATAGTCTATAAAGTCTATAAAAGGCATGTTTCATCAGGTAAATATAGGCTACTTTCAAAAAAAGGTCCAACATGTTAGGAATACTTTTAACTTGAGGTGTTTAAATTTTGGGCTTGCACTTCTTGAATTTCTTTTTTCACACCAGCTAAATATCCTCTGGCTGAGCCTGCTACAGTAGCCACGCCCCCAAACTCTAACTATTGGTGGAAAGGTAGGGTGGCTATATGCGCCATTCATATGGGACACGTCCTGGCTAGGATTTAATATTGCCTAAAACATTCAAAACAGTTTGACACATAACATGCAGGTATTGTACATAATCGACCGATCGTGTGGCTGCGTGTGAGAAGGTGAAATCTACAGGGAACAATCAAAACGATGCAAATATGCGTATATGTTTGTTTGTTTGACTTGAAGTGTTGCTGCGCACCGAGCCGTCTACTCTCTATAGCTCTCATGAATGTCACACAACGATCGACCAGCACAGTGCAAACAGCCAAAACTTGGATATTTTAGGCAGTATAGTAGTACTGGCAAGAACGCGTCCTGTATGGTCACCCTATGGAAAGGGTGGAAAAATATTTCTAGGAAAAATTGTAAGTTTGAAAAGATTAATTCTTGTTTTTTGAAAGAATAATTTAAGCGAATGAACAATAAAAATGTAAAATGCTCACTTGTGGACATCTACTGGTGTAGTGATTAAACTTAAAGAAACACTCAATCAATTAATCATACTGGGATGAATCCTATTCTCACAGTCACCGACTACAATTCTGTCAGGACCGCTATCGTCAATATAACATAGATTAGTATACATTTTAGGTTGAGGGAATTGTTCTGTTCTGGGCAAACACTCCCTGTCCATTGATGCAGCCTACAACGTGATTCAGTGGGCTGACTCAATGATATATTCACTGCCAAGTCTTGACTGGACAAGAGGAGGAGCTGGGGATGGAGGTGGGTGATTAGTTCCTGAGCAAAGTGATAGCTTCTGAATAATGACCGAAGTGACCTTATGAAGGGAATTAAGATTGGTGTCGTGATCCTGTAGGTAGACGTGGATAGAGTGTCAGCTGATGCAAGCTTGACTAGCGTTATATGCCAGAACTATTGCTACGCTCCATTTAATTTTTTGCATGATTATACTGTTGGTAAATAAATGGGTGAACAAACTATTAAACGAAATAATTCATGTTTATTATTATTATTATTATTAATAATAATAATGATCAGTAGATTGAATAATAGAATGACTAAATTATAATATGTGGCCAACTACTGGTGTAATGATGTAATGTACAGAAAAAGTCACTGAATAAATCAGTAAACATGTCTTTTTGATAAACAGAAAGAGATTCAGTGAATCAAAGATCCGCACTACTGCCCACTTAGATGCCTCTGATGCTCAGTACTAAAGTACACAGCCACACACACACACACACACACAAACAGTGGGCAGCTGGCAGGGTTATGCTTCTCCCTGTCATGTCTGTGAGCCATAAGCAGGGTCACAACAGAGCGTGACATCCCAGGCATCTGTTCTTCTAGCTGGACACTACAGGGTTGACTGACCTGCTGAACCAACACATACACAGTCTACACAGGCCACTTGTTTTCATAGACTTCTTTTGACACACACACACAAACATACACACACACGTTTTGTCAGTACTGCGTGTATTTGCCAGCCAATCCACATGCTCAAAATCAATATGTCAAGTAAATATTACAATGAACTTGACATCTCGCATACAGATAGATATGGTTTGACCGTGATCAGAGTGTTTGTGTTTAAGTGAGTGTATCTTCAAGCCATGTCTTGCTTTATATTGCTGAATAATGTTTTTCTTTATTTGCAAATGGAGAGATTGTCTTCGTAACAAACTTGGACCAGCACTGCTGCAGACCCTAAACAATGAGTTTGGAAACATATGGGTGGTGTCAGCATAAATAAATGGTAATTTGTGAGGGCCTTTATTATGCTACAGCAAAGCTTCTGCCACTCGTAGCAGTTCTGGATGACTGGAATGCAGAAATTTACACCAAATTTCAAACATATGCAAATTAGCACTTGCATTTTGATGTATAATGGGGGAAAAAGAAGCTAACTAATAATTAAAAAATAATTAAAAAATTGAAGAAAGTATATTTTGTTAATTGCAGATTAATGTGACATATATTGATTCTGAAAAATATATATACACTTTACCATTCAAACGTTTACAGTTGGTAGGATTGATTTATTTGATTTAACATTCATTAGTCCATTTTTGAGTTAAACAAAAAAGGAAAGGACATGACATGTGGCCAGGTTTGGTTTCCCATACTAGGAATTTGTGCTCTGCGTTTAACCCATCCAAGTGCACACACAGCAGTGAGAAGTGAACAACCACGCGCACACACACACACCCGGAGCTGTGGGCACCCAGTGCTGTGAACTGACTGATGGTCATAAATCAAACCAATTATAGAGACAACACAAATATAAAGCCCATTAAAATCATTAAAATATTGAAAGTTGCTCAGTTTGATATCCCCAAGAAAATCATTGTAAATACTGTATATTGTAAAAATTCTATATATATTGCTCAGAGTCAGTATTTCTGTAGTAATCAATAGCATGCCTCTAATTCTTTCAACAGACCTTAATTTGCATGTAACATGGTAAAGTCATTCAAGGACATGTTACGCATCCAGGGAAATCCTCTAAAAACCGAGTCGTTCCCAGAATCCATGGGATGCTGCACTGCAGAGCTGTACCACCGTCACCCAGATGGCAACACATTCATATTTCATCTCTAACTGTTTGAAGTCATGCACCGATGTCCCAGACACGCTCATGATGCCATTACAAAATAACATGGACCTGCTCTGTAGCGCGTGTGTGAGAGAGGAGACTCTGCTCTTTCATGCTGCTTGAGCTCAGTGCAGTGCTGGCACTACAAAGAACTGGCAGTTATCAGCAAAAGAGATCTGCACTGCAGAGACAAACATAGGAGGGAAGAAAGCTATCAAAGGCTACTATGTATAGAGCTCACAGATGCATTCAAAAAGAGGTAGAAAAGGGGCGAAGAAAAAGGCTTTGGGTATATACCCGAATTCAACAATTACTTTGAGTTTAGTAGTGCACATGGGCACATTATCATGCTAGAAAAGGGAATGATTAGGGGTCTGTTCTTATACAATAGGCTCATATTTTGTCGCAGTCACAAGCCACAAGTCCTACCAAGCAATCATCAGACCTAATACTTCCACAAGACAGCTGCAGTATCACTACTATTATGCTTTTTTGTTTTTTATTTGTATATTTTTCATTTTCGTTTTAGTTTCATTTGTTTTGTTTTTTTCATTTGGTTTTAATGGAAGCTTGTTTCTGCCACACGATAAAAAATAAAAAGCTAATTAAGTTTTATATCTCACAATTTGTGTAATTCTGAGAGACAAAAACTCAGAACTGTAAGATATAAATAAAGAATTGAAAGATGTAAACTTGGAGATTGTGAGAAAATCCTCTTTCAGTACAAACAACTGCAAGAGAAAGTCAGGGTAAAAACTAAATTGTGAGATTTAGAATGCTATTTCTATCAAGACAGCTCTCTTAGAGTTTAGCATAATATACACGACAATGTTAATGCATTCAGTCTTGGCAGAATAGATCTGCGTGCTGCTACAGCAGAGCAAGTACTGAGACTTACTACTGCTGCCAATACATCCACAGACATGCTGCTGTTAACATGTAAGAAATACTGAGAAGTGAGAAGTGAAAAGAACCCTGCTGATGTGAATAATGATGTGATTATTTCAGATTATTTGAGAGTCGGAACCTTTCGATCTGTGTCATCTAGAGGTTCGACAGAACTCTGTATGCAACTTTTGGTGTTAACTCGCATAAGTCAGCATTGTGAGACATGAACTAGCAATTGTAGGAGAAAAATCAATTGTAAGATAAAAAGTTGCCATTACCTTTTTTATTTTTTATCTTTATGCTGAAAAAAAATAAAAAATAATTGTGAGATGAGCAGACAAGGAAAAGATTAAATAAATGTTTTTAATGTATGTGTGTGTGCTGTATATATTTATTATGCATATATAAATACACACACATACAGTACATATTTTAAAATTATATACATTTGTATAATTTATATAATTAATTTTTTTTTAAATATAAACATAACACTTTTTTTTCTGAAATATATACATGAATGTGTGTATATATATATATAATTTTTTTTTTTTTTTTTCAATTTTAGAACATTACAACAAAATGTTAAATATTCCCTTGGCAACTAGCTAAAAATAATTTTAACATTTATTTTTAATGGTTTTACACTTTTAAAAATAAAGGTATAACAACTTTTGTACAATGAAATAGTTCCATAGATGTTAAAGGTTCTTTATGGAACCTATCATGGATCATCCAGCATTTTTTAGACTCGCCATTGTGAGCTGAAGGCATATTTTGGCTAACGCAGGAAATAGAGTAAAAGATAACTCATTAAATCTTAATCATTTTCCATTGCTTATGGGTTCAGATTGTGTGCTCATTATACCAGCACCTACCAAATGGCATTCCCTGATGCTCACTGTGTCACAGTTTTTGCTGAGTCTGTGTCGCAGAGGTTCTGATTAAAATCTGTCACGTCTTTGAGGCTGAACTTTCATGGCATTTTGAGACTTTGAGCTCTGACCGCTGCCCTCATTGCCGATGCACTTTGTCTGAGCTCCACTTGACATGTCGATTTATTTTGAAACGCTTTTTGTGAGAAACACTCACTGGCCTGATTCAGCATCAAGCCTCTGGCGCAGACAGATTTTAATCTTCCTTGTCAAAAAGAAGAACTTGAAGTCCAGTTACTTGAAGCTATGATGCCTTCAAAATAGCCTCTTCGGAAGTGTTCAGGCAAAAAGAGGCAAATGGTTATGCTAGTTTTGAATAAGGGTTTCTATATGAGAGTCAAATAGGAATTGAGTTTTCAAACTTTTTGATACCAAGGCCCTAAAAAAAGTGTCGATTCTTTGTTAAGAACTTGCATTTAAAAGTTCAAGATATAAAGATTTTTTGAGATGCATTTGAGAAAAATATTAAGTGACATTATAAAGATCAATAAGGTAAATAAACATTATACAAATGTAATAATTCTATTGTATTTGTACACTTTTGAAAGCATTTTCTCTGTTTTTCAAACTTTCTATATAAAATTTTCCACTGGCCTTCCACTACCTTCTTGCAGTACGCTGGATGATCTCATTCTGATGGAAAAAATTGTAAATGGTCATTCACTTAACTTAGTCTTTTAGAAATTAATTCGAAAGGTTTCCGTTAGAACCTTTTAATCATTTTGAATTGCTATGAAGGTCAAAGTCTTAGTCATTAGCACTAAGTGACATTCTGATTCAGACTCCATCAGTCCTGCTGAAGATGTTCTTCTGAAGTCAAGGACCTTCTCTTACTGATAATTACTCTGGATATTCTTGCACACACTGCATGGACATTTTCTCTGATGGGGATCACTTGATAATATGATAAAATAGTCACATATCTTTGTTGCAGTCAAATCGCATGCAGCATTGTTTTAATGGTGTGTTGATGACAGAGTTAATGAATGTAGATCTGGTTTTTAGATTTAATTTTATTTTCACTTCCATGTTGATAATTTCTTATTATTAGAATAAATAATAATAATAATAATTATTATTATTATTATTATTGACATTATTTATCTATTTATTTATTTATTTTAATAAAAAATAATACTTATTAATATTATTTATATTGACCTTGATCTATCTATTTATTTATTTATTTATTTATTTATTCTCTTTTCTTTCACTTTTCCCCAGAGCAAATTTCTTTATGATTTCTGCTGAGCTTGTGTATCGAGTACCGTACATATTTGTGAGTATGTGTCTCCAGAGATTCCTATCTGCATTATACTAATTATCAGTCTCCATGGTTACTACACACATTCACTGCTTTCAGATAATTACCCACATGTTAAATACCCAGTGGTAGTGGCAGTTCATTATGAAGGGACGGGGAAGCGGTGCGTAGGTTTGAAAACATATACAGTGCTGCCAGAGTGAAGTGACAGCTAGCTTTTGTATTCAAGGGCAGCTTCACACAACTGTGCACACACCTTTGAACAGTTTGCATGTCATGGGTCATTTAAAAGAGGTTTGAGATTGAGTCCCCTTGAATAGTCTGACATGGAAAATACTTCTCATGGAAGTTTTGGTTCTTTGGGTTTCCCATAAAGATTCAGTGCTCTTACAAACAAATAAATAAATAAATAAAAGTTTGCTATTATGCATATTATTTGGCATTAAACTTAAATGCAAGGTTGAGCAAAGAATAACTATCTTCAGGAGGGAGAAAAATGCATTTACTGTGGTGTATGTGTGTGTGTGTGTGTGTGTGTAAATACAGAATAGTGTACACTATAGTGTCGGTTTACACATATAACCTCATGTGGGTGGTGTTATTTGACTGCAGGTTATTTGATTCCTTCTGTATAGAAACTGTAACTTCTGTCAACAGAAACAGATCTATCGATGAACAAACTGTTAGTGTTGAGCTTTGGATATTGAAGGCTTCCCTAGGCACGTCCCTGTAGTTTGCTTGAGTAGACTGATAAACACTGGAAATGTAATCAGGGCTCAGAAACAAAGAATCTTACATAACACCAGCAAATGATTAAGATGGTTCATAAGAGTCTCTTAAAGTTTGGATCCTAATACATTATGATTATGATCAATCACCTAAACTACATAAAATAATGTTTAAAAAAAATTAGGATGGCTGTAAACACTAGTTTATGCTGAATATGGTGTTGTTTCATGATAGATTTATTTTGTTGTGATAGCTGCTGCCTTACAGTCCTCACTCAGGATCTGTCTTTGTGAATTGTCTCTAGGCTGTTGAGGGTCTCGAGAGAAAATCTTTCACTTTAAATCACTTGCTGGAAAGATTAGTATTCAGGCTAGTTTGTGATATTATTAGGCCTGTGCATGAATACAATCAAGCTCCCGTTTGAAATGGTACCTGCTTCCAGCTATGCCATGTATCTGTAAAAGCCTAAAAGTATTGACACCAATAGATTAATAGATATTATATAATATGCAATGAAACGGGTGTTAGGAAAGATTTCTATTTCTAGAAATCTCTTTTAAAAGGTCTTTTGTATCTGCAGCCAATGAGCTCGCTGTTCAGCATTGAAATACCTGGCTAGTGCTTGCTGTAGCAGTTGCTGTATGTTTCAAAAACCCTCCAACTTCCCCAGCTCCACCTGTGTAGATCTGCTAATAGGTGATTCATGTATGCCATATATAAGGGTGATTTTATATGCTATAGCCTGTGTGCAGCAGCAATATTCCTTATATGCTCACAGCAGCATGTTGTGAATGTATTGGCAGTAGTTTCGGTAGCAGATCTATTCTTCTAAGACCAAACTCATTGATAGAATCATGATGAAAATGCTTTTCTTTTAAGCTTTTTAAAAAGTATCATGATTTACCTCAAACCTATTAAGCGGCACTTTTTTAAACATTGATATTAAGAAATAACATTATCTTGTGTTATTAATGCACTAGGTCAGGGGTGCCCACCCCTGCTCCTGGCGATCGACTGTCCTGCAAAGTTTAGCTCCAACTCTAATCAAACACATGGATCGCTTGAAAATTAATGGCATGTGTGTTTGATTAGAGTTGGAGCTAAACTTTGCAGGACAGTTGATCACCGGGAGCAGGGGTGGGCACCCTTGCACGAGGTCATACCAGAATCTTAGTAAGGTACTGTATGCTATTGTCAGTATGTCTTTGAGTGTTTACTTTCTTGTAAATAGCTTTGCAAAAAAAAAAAAAAAGAAAGAAAGAAAATCATCAATACTTTATGTACTGTATGTTAATAGAGTACTCGGATGCTTCAGTGCACCTTGTTCTCTTTATGGATAAACAGATCGAATCCTCCACCAGATGCAGGCAGTGTAATTACTCCACTCGTTTATTCTGCGTGTGAATAGATGAAGGGCTATTAAGAGCCATTAAGAGCCATTAAGAGCGTTTATGAATGGATGGTGGGCTTGAGATGTGCTTATCTGATCTGAACAATAGCACTGTAGTTCTTTAGAGACTGCAGACAGATTCTATTCAGAGTTTCTGTATCATAAAATATTCTTGGATTTTCAAGTATTTTCCCTTGACACTTTAAAAGAGTTAGTGTGCTGAATGAGTAAACCATGCTATTGATTTCCTCTTGGATGTTTCAGGGAACGCTGGTGAGGGGCATTGTTTGGAAGTCAACGGATTAGACATCTATCTTGTCATTTGAGGGAATTTGCAAGCTAAAGAAAAACTTGTGTAATTCTGGAACAAGAAAATGCTTTTCAAATTTTAAATGATGTTTAAAAGTTTGAGGCCAGTACAATACAGTGTTTTTGGTAAAAAAATAAATAAAATAAATAATAATAATAATATATATATATATATATGTGTGTGTGTGTACTGTATATACACACACACACAAATAAAAATCCACACCTTTTTAGTCTCTCCATCTTTTGAAGAGTGTATATATATATATATATATATATATAAATTTTCACTGTCTGTCAGATTTCACAATCTACTGTTTTACGGCAGTTAAAGGGAGTATTTTTACAGAGTCATGTGATTTGATTGCCTCTGCTCACTGTGCTCAAAACCATAATAAAAATACAAATAAAACAGCTCATTAATCAGCAACTGATGTCATTTTGTTTGCTTGTAGGGGAGGACCGGCCGAGGGAGAACATCGTGGGCACTGCCGATGGACAGGCGATGGTGGGTGGAGCAGGGGCGGAGTCAGGGGCGGGGAGGCAGAAATTAAACTGCTGTGTGCGAGTGACAGCCGTCCAAGTGCGAAAAGCAATATGGGGCGTGGCCATGGTGATGTGCGTGTGTTCGTCATGGGCAGGCTCCACCCAGCTTGCCAAACTGACCTTCAAGCAGTACGACGCACCTTTCACTCTCACATGGTTTGCCACCACGTGGAACTGCCTCTTCTTTCCTCTGTACTACATCGGACATCTGTGCAAGAGTCCTGAGAGACAGACGCCAAAACAGAGGTTTAGGTAAGAATCTGGTCCCGTGAGATAGTGTTAATCTAGTAGTGCACTCTGGGATTGCCTTTTTGGGGAAGAATATGCAGCTTATGAGGTTCTGAAGTGGAGCAAAGTATTAAAATGAATGCTGAAATATCCAACTGTTTTGTGTATCTCTGACATCTGATGAATCTGTTTAGTGAAATCCCTTTCTCTTGAGGGAGACACTGAGGAAATTCCATGCTGTAATGCATGGACAGTTTGTCCTTTCCGGGTTTCTCCTTTAAACTTTTATGAGCTGAATACTAAACAGGCTCAGTGCTTATTTAAACTGAGTCTTTGATGAAAAATATCTTTCTGCTCTGTCTAGAAAGGCCAAAGTATAGAGAGTTTTGGGAAGTAAAATAGCAGATTTTGGGGAAAGTGCTTCTTTTTATTTAATCACTTAGCAAATGCTTTTGTGTAAAATGTGGACAAGCCCAAGCAATCTATCATACAGGAGAAAACAATATTAGCAGCACTGCAATACAGGATTTGAAGAGTAAACACCAGCTGTGGAGCACAAAGACTGTGCAAAAAGGAAGAGATTTTTGGTCACATGAAGTGCCTTTTTTTTATAGATATGCATTAATTATGATGCAGTTTAGCCAACTCAATTTATCAAAAGCATAATGTTATTAAAATATTAAAAGCAGATGATTTTGTTGACATGTAGCCCAGAGACCCATTTAACATTTTAGAGAATATCTGTGAAAAGGTCATAATAAAGGTCCTGATATACCCATAATCACGCTTTCTTTCTCTCTATTAGCCAATATGCTGACCTTAAAAAGTGATGTCAGCCAACTATGACGTGTAGTAAATTCTATAGAGACTTTAAATAGACGTAAATATATCACACATGTACTGTATAAATCACACACAGTATATAGACCTGACTCTACCAAAAACATACATTAAATTACATTAAAATAAATAAAAAATGTAATTAACTCACTGAAAGAATAAAGGAAACTCTTCCCTGAATGAAGTGATTTAGTCCAATGTCTTGTTTAAGCAGCGTATAGATGGAGGCCATGCTTCATTTCTCTCTTCACCTGATTTTTCCTGGAAGCAGTGCAAGACACTGAAAATGGCAAAATATCATTGAACTGATGTGTTCAGACAGTCATATATTTGTCAAGCAAAGAAACTGACGGGTGGAAAAATGCCATCTGACACCACAGGTTCTTTGAGATTTGAGAAGTGGTTTATTTTCACTTATCGATGGAGTAAAAGCTACCAGACACTGGATCTTCAAGATACAATGCGTCACATAAGGACACAGTTCAAGGAATTGAAAAGAAAGCTTGAGTCATTTCTTTGTTTTACTTTTTTACAGTTGTATTTAGTACATTATCCCACATTGAGGTGAACTAAGGACAGCTCTAAGCGTAATGGACAGAGATGGATAGTAGAAACAAGCACTGTGTGTGTTTTTCATCAGATCACGTCAAACTCACCAAGTCTGAACATTTTCACTGAGGGAATAAAGCTTTAAAAATTGTTTTCAAATGGTCAACTATTTGTTGGCTGTTTTGTGTGACAGAGAAAGGGTTTGAAAGTGTGCTAAAGTAATATGTACTCATTTTAAACCTCAGAGATTACACTTTTTTCCACACGCTCACTTTCAGTTCACTTCACTCTCAAATATAAGTTCCATTGATGAGCTCAGTCTTTTTGTTACTCAGTTCATATACCTGCTCATTCTCTTTAATCAGAAATCTCTTTTTTTAATAGTAGTAACGAGTAACATCTCAGATCCCAACACTGACTACGCCCAAAGTGTTGCCACTTTTTCTGTAAGACCCCACCCCTTAAACTCTAGGGGTCACGCTAAAACATTTTTAAATAAAACAAGACATTTTCTTTTCGTTTTAAACTCCTCTTCAGTATTAAAATCTTTGTAAATATAAAATAAATATGAGTCACAAAAAAAAATAAAAATAAATAAAGGACTCACTTTCCATAAGCAAAAGTGTCAGTGATTCCACAATATGAATCCACATTTTATATATGAATGAACAGAACATTTAGAAAAACACTTCAAGGTTGAAAAGGGCTCTATAACTATCATTTTGAATAGCAGTGTACATAAGGCAGTTCAAATGTGCATTATGTGAAGTGAGCAATCGTTTTTATTCTTTATTTTTTTGTCATTTCAGAGAGTGCTGTCGGTTCTTTGGGGATGACGGACTGACAGCGAAGGTGTTTTTCACTAAAGTGGCTCCTTTTGGCTTGCTGTGGATTATGACAAACTACCTATACCTTCAGGCTCTGAGAAAGATCAACAGCACCGATGTATCAGCCCTTTTCTGCTGTAACAAAGCCTTCGTCTTTCTCCTGTCCTGGATCGTGCTGCGGGATCGCTTCATGGGCGTCAGGGTGAGTAGATTAGATGGATTATTGGAAAGATTAATAAAATTCTTGATATCGATTTGACATGTATTTTTCAATATGAATAATTGCCAAAGTGTTGCCAAAAGAGTTCAATGAGAGATGAATTATCCATCTATCATTAAACTCTTTAATCATAGATAAATAGATGGGTATTTGTGGTGTTCTGTGTTGTTCTCTCTGGATGTCTTCTGCTGTGTAATCCCATAAGTCTGCAGTGCCATCACACTACAATACTTTGCTTTTACAATCACCTTTTCCTGTATTCTTCCTTTGTGCTCCTCCTTTCGCCTACTTCCTATTCCGATTTTTTTCTTTCGGCGCATAGGAATCAAAGTGCTGTGTAACATTTTCTTTGTCTCTGTGTGTTCCTTTCTCTCTCTCTCACACACACACACACACACACACACACACACACAGGCACTGCAGTGCTGGACAGATTTTGGTGAGTCAGGGTGTTTGGACGTCCATGGCGCAGTAGAAGTTAAGTGGGTTTTCATCTAGAGGACATGATAAGAAGACAGAGAGACGATGAGCTCACGTCACATGATTTAGTGAGAGTGCTTAGTTCATGATACAGTCTGATCTGTAAGATGCTGCTAGCCCAACAGAAGCTAAAAATGACCTCCAGCTCAACATATTCACTTCTTTCTTATGGTTTTCCTTATATTAAAAAAAAACAATTTCTTATTCTTGCTTGTGATTTTTATGGTGAATTATGCCTTGGAGATGTTTTAGGTTTTATGATATTCCCTTGTGTATTTCCAACACAGTCTCACGGTCAATTTGTACGTATTTTACGAGTTGGCAAAATTTGTCTAAACAATTTGTCTAAACCGCAGTGATGGGTAGGTTTAGGGGCGGGGTTATGTGTAGGTAATTCTTACAAATTTATACAAATTGTCAACTCGTAAAATATGTAAAATTCTGCAAAAATCTTATGAATTCGTACGAGTGAGGTCATATGAATTTGTACGAATTAGCCACCTCGTAAAATATGTACGAATTGCCGTGAGATTGGACTCGTATTTCTATGTTTTCCTGGTAAGATCATGGTACAGTATTACAAATATAGAAACCTCCATGAGAATGCAAAACCACAATCCTGGTAACAGAGGAGAGTTGGGTCAAAACAAAAGGCAGAGCAGGAAAAGAGCGTTAGAGGAAGGCTATTCAGAAAGCCGTTCAGGAGGGTCGATGGGTGGGAGTAATCAGTCTTTCTGACAGCCTCATAATGTTTCTGTACTGCACTCAATTCAACTACGCTCTGGAAACATTTTTCATTTGGGCACACATGTAAACGCACACACACACAAGCACACAAGCACACACACACTAAAAAGCAGGCTTGTTCCATCAAATATAATGCCAGAGTCATGCTTCCTTGAATTCTCATTATGCATGTATGAAAAAAGAAACAACAATAGAAAGGTTTACGATAAAAATGAAAGAGGTGGCTGTATTGAGCCCGTATTAAAAAAAATCCCTAAAACATGAGAAATTGTTGTCTAAATTGATCCACAATTTGCATTTGTGTTTATTTTGTGCTAACCCTGTTATATTTAAACTGTCTTAAAACCTCTTTCTCTCTCTACTGGCCATATTTGTGCTGTTTGACATAACACATTGTGAATGCAGTGACCTTTATTTTGTTCTGTTACAAGATTGTTGCTGCCATTCTGGCCATCGCTGGAATCGTCATGCTGACCTACGCTGATGGCTTTCACAGTCACTCTGTTATCGGCATAACGCTTGTAGTGGCCTCTGCATCTGCCTCTGCCCTCTATAAGGTAACCCCACTTCAGCAGTCATGACCCTTTCGTTATTCGTCAAATGCTTTTCTGTTCAGTCATGTCATTCGGTTTCGTTTCATTAAAACTATACTAATCAATAACTGCATCTCACCACATAGTCATGGAGTGATGTGTCCTGGGAGTGCCTTGTTTTCTGTAATTAAAATGACCTCACTAATCTATTTGTCTTTATTGATTTTCAATGTACTTTCAACTCCTGTTGTCAAGGACAGATCAATAAGGGAACTGGACAGAAAGATCAGTTTTGGCTCATCAGTTGGCTAACATTTCCAGCTTATCATGAGCTAGAAGCCAGACATGTTATACCCACATCTTCTGACATCTGAAAGATTAAACCGTGTTCCTTTCTATATTTATTCTGGCCAATATTGGGTTTGAATCTGTAGTTTGCTAATCTACATGCTAATGTCGTTCAACACAGTCATGTATAGCTAATAAAACACTAAATGAGCAGTATTTAACCAAATTTATATTTTGCTATGAAACAGAACAAGTAAAATGTGCATACTGTAATAATTCTATCTGAATTAGCATACTGAAACTAACCAATTAAATGAACCAATTTACAGATGAAAAAAAAGAATCTGACCAGGTCTTGTTTTTTATTCCTCAGGTGCTTTTTAAGCTTGTCTTGGGCAGTGCCAAGTTTGGTGAGGCGGCTCTGTTTCTGACTATTGTCGGAGGTGCAAACTTTGTCTTTATGAGCTTTGTGCCAGTCATACTGTACTTCACACATGTTGAGTACTTTACATCCATTGCTGATCTTCCCTGGGCCTACCTGTGTGGAGTAGCTGGACTCTTACTAGGTAGATAAAACATAGATTATACATTTAATTAACATTTAATACGCAGATTATCCACACAATTATATCAGACATTTACTGTGCATTTTTGTTCTCTTACAGCATTCAATATTCTGGTGAATTTTGGCATTGCCATTACATACCCTACGCTGATTTCACTTGGAATTGTGCTGAGTGTTCCAGTCAATGCAAGTGAGTTCATTCTGAAGTAAAAAATAAAATAAAATAAATAAATGATATATACGTATATATGTTAAGATTTTATATATATATATATATATATATATATATATATAACACATACATATACAGTAGTCAAGATTTGAAGTGGATCAAAGTTGTCTGAAAAGAACAGGTATTGTTTTGGTTTTAGGACCACTTTGATGAAAGGTTTTGATCCAATTCAAATGCTGAGTATTGTATACATATACAGTACATAAATACACACACACACACACACATAAATAATTTGAAAAAAAAACTTTACATAAAAATAACATGAGAGAATAGCATGAGAGAGATTTGTCTTCAATGTTAGAGGTTATTTTATCACAACACAGGACACATTGATGCATGTATATATATTCATATATGCAAGCTTGTTTACAGAAAAAAAAAAAATATTTTGTGCTACTGACTAATTTAAAGAAATAGTTCTCCAAAATGAAATTCTATCATATTTGTTGTCATATTACACTCACAGCTCATTATACTGTATGTTTAAAAGGTTTTTGCTCCTTAGGGTGACCATACATGCCATTCTTCCCAGACACGTCCTGGGTCGGATTTCTATATTGTTTTGATTCAAAGTTCCTTGAGAGCTTTTCGAAAACATAAGGAACCAATGTCATACACTGATTGGTCTGCACACGCAAACAAAACCAAACCTAGATATTTTGGGCAATATAGAAATCCTGGCCAGGATGCGTCTGGGTCAAATGGCATTGTATGGTCACTGTAGTGTTACTGTTCAAAAGTGCCGTTACTGTCAATCACTTTAAATAATAAGGAAAATGAAAAAAGTATTTAAACTTTTTTGAAAACCTGTTTTGAACCAGTTGAAAGTGGGAAGTCATTGTAACTTCACATTGTTGTGGATATAATTGGCTCTAAGTGTGTGTTTGGTTCATGTTGCAGTGGTGGACCTGTACACCTGTGATATCCACTTCAACACAGTGCGACTCATCGCTTTGTTCATCATCTGTCTGGGCTTCCTGATGCTGCTGTTACCGGAGGACTGGGATCAGTGTTTGATTGAGCTCGGCACCAAACTCAGAAAGCGGGAACAGCCTGTTGAGCCGGCTGAGACTGGAACCAGCTCAGGACTCAACTGGACCCGACGGGCCAGGACCTCCATGTCCACATTTTCCCACTGACACGCATTTACCTTTTTCCATTCAAACTCCAATGACTGGATGATGCTGGAAAGAGCATTCATTCCATAATATTTCAGTCAACGAGGCTCCATAGGCTATAATTCACCATCATGCACATCACAACAGAAGCAAAATTTTTTTTGCAGTACACCCAACTTGGGTCTTTATTTAAAACTCAAGAGCAGGGGTCTCAAACTACCAACATACAGGCTACTGGGTTAATAGTTTATCTTTAAATGCAGCTCAGTTTATAGACTTAAATTTTTTAGACTTTTTTTTTTCAAATTGAAACTTTAATAAATTAATATTTATTATATTTAATAATATTTTAACTTTATTTTATATCTTCTTGTAATTTAATGCATTATATTGTAATTTAATTATGTATATTTTTTATTCTCCACATGGGTTTTACAAGACTAAATCTTGAATGTAAATGAACAGAAAAGTTTGGGTTACATGCATCTATATAAAACTAGATGGCTCGTATTACAGTCGATGGTTTACACTGAGAGCGCTTGTTGTGGCGTTTTCAGTAGATGGAAGTTTCTATTTTTGATGCACTATAGCTACTTCAACCTTTTTATTTAATTTTATCTGTCTGATATGCAGTATATACATAAATATTTTTTAAAATCAAATATGTAGACTCAAATTATCTATTTTAGTCATTTTATATTGAAAAATGTCTGATTGTTATGTCAATGCCAGGATGTGTTATTTCCAATGTGCTACCTGCCTGTGCAAGGAGAAAATTGCAGGTGCAGTAATGCAATTTCAGGCATCATTACACGACTTAACATGAGCACCACGCTAGGTATGAAGGAAAGAGGTTTCCATGCCTCACTAACTGTATGTAGTTAAAATGTAAGGTCATAAAACATTTGTATATGTTATAAACGTTCGACTGGCCCAAACATCAGGTAGTTTGAGTTTGAGACCCCTGCTCAAGAGACCCTGTATCTCCACAATAAAGAGTCCCTGCTGGTTTTGAGATTGTTTTACTTCCCTTCGGAGCTCAGAGAAACACGTCTGTCACTTTAAAGCTCACATTATGACTTCCACTGGCATAAATCACTGCCAGTGTCCATTAGAACATGTGCCAAACATTATAATAGACATTAGGAACTGCACTTTGTGCCGTCTTCTCGTACAACAATGTTCTACCTTGGAACGGGTGCATCTAAGGGATTTCCCCTCCCAAACTGTGACTGAAGATATTTTGGATAACTTGATGGTTTTGGAGAAAAGGTGATCCCGGAATAGCCTCAGGATACAGTGGTGCTGAGGTTGGCTGGGATGCCGGAGGAGTGCAGATGTCCAGCTAGCCTCATACAAAGTGCATCTGAGGTCTAGAGGGATTTCATCTCCTAAACTGTGGACAAAGGGCGTTAAAGACAGCATCCCGACTGAAGCTATACTTTGTTTCCATCACATTTTTCTGAGTCACATGCTAACCACTGTGAGGACACTTCAGGGGCAGTATTGGCAAACCGAAAAGGCAATCTTCCGTGAGTTGTGTTACCGTAAAAGGGTGTCGTGTGTATCCTGTGAATGTATGACCTTTTCTGAAAAGTGCACCCACATTATGTGCTCTGCAAAAGGTGGTGACTGGAACTTAAACGCTGTATTTACATACACAAAACACATCCTGCACTTCATAAGACTCCGTCGCTTTTCTTGAACACTGCATTGCATTTTCTAATCTTACGGACTGTTCCACTGGAAGAGAATTAGTTCTACAAGAAAATGCATGCAGAAAATGCCAATAAATGCTAGATGACGGCTTCACTGCCTTTTCTTTAATTTGCAATAGGATCTCATCAGCACTGTCTCCCATTGTCATTGTTACAATGACAATAAATATAATATTGTATTCCTCTGGAATTATTGCTAGATATTATTGTAAACCTTTGTAAGGAATGATTTTTACACTGAAATGCATTCTGATCACATTTGAGGAAAATGATGATACAAATAAATGAAAACATCCATTTAATAGATCTGCTTTGTCTGTTTTCACAGGTACCATGAAAAACTTTACATTTTCTCCTGTTTAAAATGTCAGCAGGCTTAAAGGGTTAGTTCACCCAAATATGAAAATTCGGTCATTAATTACTCACCCTAATGTCATTCCAAACCCAAAATACCTTCGTTCATCTTCAGAACACAAATTAAGATATTTCTGATGATCTGTCCCTCCATAAACAGCAATACAACTGAAATTATCCCAGATACAGAAACGTAGTAAAAACATTGGTAAACAGTCCATGTGACATCAGTGGTTCCCCTTTAGTTTTGCGACGCTATGAGAATACTTTTTTTGCACAAAGAAAACAAAAATAGCATATCATCAGCATACCTTTCTTCTCCCCTGACTTGTGGCTTCTGCAATTTTAGAGAGTATCACAATGCGCGTGTATGGTTTCCTCTTGGCATAAACAACCGCAGATTACATACATGCGCGTGCTTTCCCCCGCATGTACGTAAACAAGGCAGATACGTTAAAGCGTGCATATGTGATACGTTGCGATACTCTCTAAAATGGCCACAGACGTAAGCCCGGGGAGAAAAGTGGTTGAGTATATTATGTTATCTTTGTTTTCTTTGCACAAAAAAAACTGATGTCACATGAACTGTTTTACCGATGTTTTAGCTACGTTTCTGAACCTGGATCATTGCCAGTTGTATTGCTGTCTATGGAGGGTCTGATGGCTAGCTGATATCATCAAAAATATCTTAATTTGTGTTCTGAAGATGAACAAAGGTCTCATGGGTTTGGAACGACACAAGGGTGAGTAATCAATGACAGAATTGGAATTTTTGGGTGAACTAACCCTTTAAGGTCCTTGCACACTGAGTCTGAAATTTTCATATGTGTTTCTTATATTCATCATCCTTTCCTATCAAAATGCTTGCTACAAATGCGAAAATGCAGAAAATAAAACCTGATCTGAATTTTTATGACGGATGGAAGTTTCGGAGGCAGTGTTTAAATGTGACTGACACAACGTGAGGTTGTAATTATTTTTTTATGTGCAAAAATTTTATATGGAAATTTCCGCCACAGGGCACTGTGAACTTTAAAGCCCTACAGACTTATGTTTGTTTAAACTTGATTAATTTCACACAAACCATTTCAATGAGTTCAACAGAATGTGTGAAATGTTACAGGAAATGGAATAAACATTGTCAAAATGAGTTGAAACAATCAATCATGTTGATAAAATCAGTCATTAGTCATTTTCTATAATACAACCTAGAATTAAATGCATCAAAAGTAAATGCATAAGAGGTTTATAGAGAAGAGTGATCTAATCATTTCATTTGTTGACTTAAATGTCACAATTATGTAACACCGGTAAAACCAAGTAATAACAATAAAAACAAGAAGCCACAACCAACAGAAATTATGTCAGCAAAGCATAACTTCAAGGTCCTACACACAGAAAAGAGGACCACCTAAAAATGAAAGATTAAAAGGAAGTTAAAAGCTAAAACAAAAAACAGGTTTTACTGAATAATTCATGCAAGTGCTTTAACAAAAAATACGACCTTCACTTTTTCTGCTTTAAAATCCTTTGAAACAAATAAGCAAAAATAATTATTTCTGAAAATATTTCCTTCAAACGTAGGTAAAGTGTTCCATATATAGTTAACATATAAAATTAATATAAACAGACGTTTAAAAAACATTGAATTTAAATAAAATGTATATTATATTACTGATTAAATGTTTGAAATAATTAAATGTTTTTTTGTTTTTAAAATATGTTTTATACCAAGGCTGCACTTATTTGGTTTAAAATTCAGTAAAAAAAAACAGCAATATTGTAAAACACTATTACGATTTAAATTAACTTCTCTATTTTAATATACTTTCAAATATAATTTATTCCTGTGTCCATATACAGTATATATATATATATATATATATATATATATACACCAATGCAGAGCTGTGATAAACTCAGCAAATGTCATGTTCTACTCTTACTGTGATCTGTCCATAAAAGAACGTGGCTTGTTTCTTTTTAGTAGCAGCAGAGTAAGGAAGTCTGTTCCGCTCGCGCTGTTTGGAGGGAACCTGCAGGTGGTCCACCATCATAGAACCCTGCCCACCACACTTATGACAAACAGGACGAGAAGGAAGGACTTTATTCAGCTGCTCCTTAAAGCTGTTAGGTAACTGAGAGGTGAGAGTGTAGACAGAAGGGTACACTGGTTCCCCGTCATTTCTGGAGAGCGCCGTGGAGCTGTGGGTCATTCCGTTAATAGGGTCACTCTCTCCTCCACCTCCATCTGTAGACCTCTCAGCTCCTCTTCCTTGTCCCACAACGCTCCCCAACCTGGCCTGGATCTTCCATCTTAAACTCTGCAAGGCAACTTGGAAACGCTTGCTAAGGAGCGCATACAACAATGGGTTGATATCAGAATTGAACAGCACCAGCCAATAGGACAAAGTGACTGCTGAGGGGGGCACAAGGCTGCTGGGACGGGACAGAGCCGTTTCGGTGGCCTGCACCAGAGCTACACTTATATAGGGCGTCCAGCACAAGAAGAAAGCAGCGATGACCAAGAACAGCCTCAAAACTCCATGATGCTGAGTTTGGTTGGGATTCTGCGGGCTACTGCTATGTATTTGAGCCAAGAATGAGTGCAGACGTCCACCAGCCAACTTGGAAGACATCTCAGATGGTGCATCTGGAGAAATTTCACAAGAAACATCCAACTGATCCATCACAAACTTCCCACTCACATGGTACACCAGCTTGGATGGCTCGAAGGAGTCCACTAATGAGTGTTGGAGATTCAAAACAGAGGGGGTCCTGTTACGTTGGAGATGTTCTTCCAGACTGTGAATCCTCCTAGCGTGGTAACGTGCCACACGGACAATCTTCACATAGCAGAACAGGATGACTATAGCTGGTAGAAAAAATGTTAATGAGGCCATTATGACGGTATAGCTCGGACTGTTGGCCCAGTTCACTGCACAGCTGTACATGGGAGTCACGAAACTAATGTTGCTCCAGCCCAAGAGAGGAGGACAGCTGGTCACCATAGCTTGCAGCCAGATCCAAAGCACTGCCAAACCTGTTCTCCATATTGTGCAGCGGGAATCGTACCGCAGACAGTCCACAATGGAGAAATAACGGTCTAGGGCGATAGCAGCAAGTGTTAAGACCGAGGCTGTGCAGTAGACTGAAGATGTGTAGCCCACATACAGACATAGATCCTGAAAGAGCAAGAGAGAGTACAAAATGATCAAAAACACAAATAAAGCGTGTGATTTTGGGACTTTAATGCCCCATTATGGATTTTTGAAAATGAGCTTTCATGCAGTGTATAACAGAGCTCTGTGAATGAATGTAAACATCCTGCAAGGTTTTAAATCTGAAAGTGTAGTGTGTATAAAGTTATTGTCTCTTAAAAGTAAGAGTCGACTCTGAATTATTGAAACAAGTCGTTTTTAAAACAAATCTCAAGCCGTTTTATTTTGACATCAACATGAAACATTAGCATATTGCCTGCCCACTTGTTGGTCTTTTCTCGTTGGTCTGAATGAAAATGTAAATTTATTCTTTGCCACTAGGTGTCGCTTTTAGAGCGTTAAAATAATGTTTTCCCTGGTAACGCCGTACACAAAGCAGCACTGAGCTCACAAACACTGCTTTATCAGGTATTACAGGCATTATGAAATAAAAATAAGACGCAAAGAAGGGGTTTGGACAAATGAATCGTTAAAACAAATCGTTTGAAATTTACAGTGCAAATAAGGTAACAATAAATGCATATTAAAAGACAATGAAAGTGTTTTTTGACTTTGCATGCATGTCCACCTGTCAATACCGATTATAGGGGCACTTTAAAGGTGATGCATGGAATTTTTACTGTTTTTTAAATAAACTGGTTCTTTTGAAACCATTGTTGTTTGTTTCAAAAATCAGTTTAGTCCAGGAATTTTCAGCCAATGGCTCAAGTTTGGAGGGCAGGACAATTGGTTTGGTTGAGCAATGGCAAATGGGGGGAAACTTGTTTGGAAACTTTGATAACTTTTGTGATTCAGTTTGGTGGTGCTAGGACTTGGGAAATTACACACTTCCCCTTTAAGGTATTACTGTTTGGTGGTATTTAAAAGAAATGTAATATTCAGTAATATTGTTGATTTAACTTTATTGACACTATGAAATACGCTAGACACTTCGCAACAGAAAACTGAAATTTAATTAAATCATCACTATTGCTTTCTGTAGAGCATCTCATGGCTGAATTGAACTTTCAGAATTAATTAATTTTACTGCATTAACACTGTGACTTTCCTGTTTATTCTGTGATTCGGCTTTGAAATCTTCTGTACTGTACAAAAAACTGTCAATAATGTGAAATGTAAAGAATTTCCTACTTACATTGCAGTTGACCCATCCGTTGTTCATAATGGAAACGGCCACAAATGGCATTACTCCTATTCCCACTAAAAAATCACTAATGGCCAGATTGATGATGAGGACGGAGGTCACAGTGTGGAAGGTTTTGGTGGCTGCAACTATCACAATAACCAGAATGTTTCCTGAAAAGACGGAACGGAAACACAATAAAATTAAAATAAAATATAATATAAAATAATAAAATATAAAAATAACATAATAATAAATAATATTATATTATATTATACTACATTATATTATGTTTGGACTGTACACTGAACTCCAAAAGTTTGGAAACACCCCTGGCAAAGTGAGGTTTTGGGTGATATCAGCATAAATCCTTACTTTTTTGGTACAAATACTGTAACCCCACATTGTCATTGAAGACCAGCAATAATAATTTCCATTTTTATCACATAATAATGGCAATATATACATGTCACAGTTGAGCTACTATGGGTGGAACTGGACTGTGATGTCTGTAAGAAGTGTCCAACCAGTGTGAATCATCTTTGGGCAATCCTTCAGACTTGGAGTAATATATCTAGTCAATGTTTGAATAACCTGACAGCTCGGACGCCCAGATTAAGCAGAGCTGTAATAGCTGCTAATGCTGGATATTTTGATGAATCCAAAATGTAAGCATTTCTATGTAAAAAATGTTTATGTAAAATATGTTTTCGTAGTTTGTGTTGTCCCTTGTCAGTGTAAAATGATCACAAATTAAAAAGGATTCATGCCAATATTTTCCAAAATTCCATTTTTCTAGGGCGTTTCCAAACTTTCGGAGGGCAGTGTTTTATGTTTTGAATTTCTTTTTTCCATGACATGACTTTAAATGCAATATAATTACTGTTGGTAACCCTTTACATAAAAAATATTAGTAGTTTATTCATTAACACTCATCAATCAATCAAGCTTGGACATCATACTATATAATGAATTATTCCTGTTATACAATAAATAATGAGTTCTATATAAACAAACAAACATCTACCACATTATATTTTGCTGCACAAAACAAGAAAATTTCATGACAAATAATCTTAGTTCAAGATATATTCGATGAAAACAATGCTATATATATATATATATACACACACACACATACCCACACACACACATATATATACATATACATACACAAACACAGTCCCTTTTACTTGTTACAACTAACAGAAATTAACAAATCATCAGAACTTACTTATACCCCATTAATTGTTTTCTAATATTTTCAGAAATCAAATGCAAAACCTCTCATGTTCACAACACAACTCTAACATTCAGACATTAATGACTTTGTGTTGTTGAGTACTGCTCACCCATCACTGCACCCAAACTCATCAGCACCATCAGTGTCTCCAACACCAGACGTGTCCGAGGCCACAAAACCGTGGAGTTCCTCACCGCCGTCTGCATCTCAGATTCAGTCTCATCTAAACCAAACCACTCCTGAGCAGAGGACTCCATTTAAAAACATTTAATCTGATATAGAAACTCTCTGTAGAGGTATCCTGATCTCATGTACGTAACAAGCCACCTGGCCATTTACAGCTTTAAATAAACAAATCATCCATCATAAGACAAAATGCCTGAGAATCTATTACAACACTCAATCAAAACAACTCATCTACACTCAAAGCAGACGGTTTGCTTCTCACTGCTCTCTGGTTCTTCATCTGCTTGTGTGAGCACCTGACAGTGCACTTTAGTATCTCCAGGGTCCCTCCATTAGCCAGCGGTTTATCTACACCGATGACAACATGGAAAATCAAACGCTTGACTTACAAATTACACAGCAAGAGAAAACAGAGCAGTTGGATATCTGGTATAATCTATTTACACAGACGGTTAGTTTCACAAGGGTTTACAGTAGTTACGGATGTAATTAATTGTCACTTTCGCATTGCATTTTTCCATAACAAATGTGTGGGAACAAGTATGATTCATGTAGATACAAATTAAATATTAACAAGGCACTCATTCTGAGACACAAATGTTTTTGAAAATGTTTATTTAACCCAAATTCAAAGCAATAATAAAATGTTTCATTTAAAATACTACAAATTCATTAAACAGCACTTCTAAATGTAATACAGAGTAAAAATAAAATAAATCTAAAAAGAGAAAAAGAAACAACAGATGGTAGTGTGGAGAGATGCCATTTTTAAACACGAATGCTGCGTTTCTCCATCTTTCTAATCAAATTTGGGAAGTCTCGTCAAGCAAAACGCCTCTTTTGTCTTACTTGATTTGCATGAACATGACTTTTCCTTAGAAAAAATGGTGTACTATGCAAATCTCCCAAATACTGACAGATATTTTCTGCTAAAACACAGAAACCTGTTCCGCAGTTTTACGACCCAGTGTTTTGTCCTAAATGCTGGCGGGTATATTCCCACACCAGCAGGGCGGCGCTGACGTGAACGTTAAGGGAGCGGGTGACACCGTGCTGAGGGATCTCCACACACACGTCCACCAGCTGCAGCAGGTTTGCAGGAATGCCTTCTCGTTCGTTACTGTTCAGAGACAAACAGACACAAGCACCAGAGTCAAGCACCAGGCTAACAATTCGGCTAGATATTTCAACTACCAAAAAAGAATACAGCAGTAACATTTAATCATGTTTAAAGGCCACACGAATTCTAATATATATATATATATATATATATATATATAAACAAAAAAGTATCAACTTTTTAGAATTACTCTAAACCAAAATAAAACTAAACTTCCTGGAAGAAAAGGACTGTACATTTTAAGGTCTGTGTGTGTGTGTAT
>JAUMHE010000014.1:2392670-2407197 GCA_032359235.1 Enteromius mattozi | reverse complement strand
CGTAGAATTAAGGCAGTTCTGAAGGCGAAAGGGGGTCAAACACCGTATTAGTATGGTGTTCCTAATAATCCTTTAGGCGAGTGTATTTTGAAAATATTGTATGTATATATATTTATGTTTTATAAGTTAGATTTTATATATATTACGTATATATCTAATATATAAACATAAAATTTTCTTACATTTTTACATGCATGTGTAAACAAATGTATTTTGGATGCAATTAATCATGATTAATTATTTGACAGCACTAATTTATTAATTAATTTACCATTAAAAAAAAAATTAAATGAATAAATTACAGTTTGATCAAAAACACCTGTGGTAAGACTGACGCCATGAAGTCCAGCACGGGCAGAACAAGATGACCAGGCAGTAAGGCCAGAGCGTCTACAGCAGCCCTCAGGACCTCAGGAGCTTCAGGAGCTCGAAGGATCCCAGCAGACTTCTGCAGGAAACTCAGACACGTCCACTGATCTCGAATAAACTGGGCCACAATTCGCCCCCAGTCCTTCAGCATGAGACTATCCACTGAATCACTGGAATAAACACACATAAGTCATAAATGAAAATGTGATAATGGTTCACAGGAAAACAAGTATATAAATATTTAATACCAAGACTTACAGCAACCCAAGAGCTTGAACAGACCTGACTGTCACAGTTGTGGGCTTCAGTAATGTACGGTTGAGATGCTGAGATGATGAAGGTGAAGAAGGGTAGAAGTAGTCGGTCAGCGAGTGAAGTGATCTCATGGCCTCAGACCGAGAGTTCAGGATACCCCGATTAGCCATGTCACACAACAGCGCAAGTGTGGCCATACTAACCACTCTCTGAACCTGCCCTGACACAGATGGATTCTAGAAAAACACAGTTTAGATCTAATTTCTTCACAAATTTACATTCACTTACAAAATGTTTTACAAATGTGCTTGGGAATAATCCACAGTAATCTAACACTTTGTTTTAGTGTTTTAACAAGGGTGTCATGCTGCTATAAAGTAACTTACAACTCACTGTACTGTGTTTGAAATACTTATTTTTATAAGTATTATATTTGACTTAAAAGTAGAGGGAAATAAAGCACATATATATAATATCATTAACAACTAATGTTTTATTTATTGTCACTATTCCAGTCTTCAGTGTCACATGATCCTTAAGAAATCATTCTAATATGCTGATTAAGAAACATTTCTTACTTTTAATAAGTTCTTTAATGAATAGAAAGTTCAAAAGAACAGCATGTATTTAAAATAGAAATACGCGACCTTGGACCACAAGACAAGTCATAAGGGTCAATTATTCGAATTAAGGGTGCAAAATATTTAGAAAACTAAGAAATATATTAAGAAAATATTAATAATATTAAGAAAATTGATTTCAAAGTTCTCCAAATGAAGTTCTTAGCAATGCATATTGCTAATCAACCTATGCTACTTATGTTTTGTGGTCCAGGGTCACATATTATGTATTATAATTGTCTTTAATATCACTTTAGATCAAAGCTTACTTGTTCAAAAGAACACATTTCTTTAAAAAAATTACACTTACTGAAATCTTAAAATCTTACTGCTGAAAAGAAGTGTATGTGTGGTAACAGAGTTTGAAGAATCAAGCCTATGTTGAGTGCTGCACCTGTTCAGAGGGTTCATTGAGGATCCTCAGGCAGTTTGTGGTGAGTTTTGGGATGTAGTTTTGCTGCAGATTTGATCCGTACCATGACACAGTGGAATAAGTGAGAACCAGCTCCCTCAATACTGAGAGATAAAGACCAGACCTCTCCACATCACAAAACTGGAGAAGAAGAGAGAGCAGACAGATACAGAGTAATCCCTCAGAAATCCAGCTAAACGAGATGTTAGCTGGTTTCACATGGTTCAACGTGGTTCAAGATGGTTTGTACCATCATAAGCAACAAGTCTAAATAGTTGATGAATCCAGTTTTTGGTGGATTAGTGCCAGTAGACCAATTTGGATCAACAATAACCCAGATTTGATCACCCAGACCTAGTTTTTCCGGCAGGATTACTATATGTGATGCATGAAAACACTCACCTCCCTCAGTTCCCCACTCAGCCTTCTCAGCAGAAACTCCTGCACTGATTCTACCACCGACAGCATGTGAGTCTTCAACGTGAAAGCCACGGCATCCTCTACAAACACACCACATTCAAGGCTTCGGCATGTATAAACACAGCATGTTTGTCTTATCCTCTGAACACACACCCTTCTCCTTCTCTGCATCCGAGCGTCTGCGATGCAGCTGCAGCAGACGCAGCAGTAACTGCAGGCTCTTGTCTGTCTTGTGCAGCACCAGATAGACATTAGTGCTGAGTCTCCGTAAGACATCCAGAAGGGGCTGGAGAAGCAGTTCTAGGCCCAATTCCCCACTCCTGGTCTGCTGAAGGTCGACTGTCAGCAGTACAGCTCGTGCCAGCAGCTCGGCTTCACCTGGATCAGGTAGGCTATCAGTCTGATCTGCCAGAAAAAATGTATTCATCTAAATAAAACGGTGAGATGTAGATCAAGCTTGGTGGAAAATGTGTGGAGCAATGTTATATAAATAGGGTAGATGATATTGATCCTAAAATTCAAGAAGAAATGAGGCATAATAAACAAATGTGTCCTAACTGGATTAATTCAGTTGTTAGGACAGTTATGTTGTTCCAGGATTAAAACAGAGGATGTTAATGTAAAAACATCCAGTATTTCTAAACTGTTGTTCTGTATTTAACCTGAGCTGGCTGGAACTGTGAGGAAGGTCCTCAGACGCTGTTGGATGTAGCTGAATATAGAAGCTTCATCTCTGTTTGAGGCTTCAGCGTGAAGCTCCTCAGAGGACCCCCAATTGCCGTCGGTCAAACGAAAACAGCTTTCGTTAGCCTGGAGCCAATTACACAGCTGTGATGGGAGTTTAACATGTGAGTATTAGTTGTGTGGTCAGATTCTTTGCAAATTGAGCAGGATTATGAATTCTGATTTAGTCGATAGACTTTAAGTTTACCTCTTTCCAAAGTGCTGTTCCCCGGCATAGAGACTCATCAGCTCGAAAACGCACAAGGAAACCAAATATCTCACCTAGAGACACCGCTGACTACAAAAACGAGAAAATCAGTTAGAAATCCAATCTGTCTGCCATCGTGACCATATATGATAACGCAATCGTAATAAACAGAATGTGAACTATCATTTTTAATTCCACATGATAATTTCTTAAAGAAGTACATGCACTGAATCGTATTTGTGATATGTGCATATTCAAACTTGACATCAAAATGTTATCTGACATTTGGGGCACATAAGTAAAAATATTTGTACCAAATTTGGCTAGTTTGGCCCAAAATAAAAAATATTTTCTGGGTGTACGCTCATTTTCTCACTAATATGACATAATATGAGGCATAAAAGCTTAATGCAAATATAATACAAAACACAAACCGTACGCAATTTTTAAAAAAAATACTTATCTGAAGGTTCAATTAATATATATATTGTGTGTGCATGTGTGTGTGAATATACATAGTTAGATTGATTTTTTACTATTATTTCATGATAGGCTTTACACGAATAGCTTAAGTACCTTGTCTGTCAGGCAGAGAGCAGCATGGAGCAGAAAACACTGTGAAGCTCCTCTCAGAAGAACCTGGTGAGTGATCATAGTGCAGCGCAGAACTTCTCTGAAAACAAAAACACGAGCAGATTATCTGAATGACAAACACATTGTTGCACCAAATAACATACGCACTTTCACCAAGTGACTGATCATTATAGATGTCCATTTGCGTCACAGGATGCTTTTCAAACAAACACTTTTTGGCTGCTTTACTTCCACTATTTGAAAAAGACTGTATGGTTTAGAATATATAAATGAGTAGCATCTCTTCTTTAATTCAAACTTAACACTCACTACATTTCTCCAACTGGAGGATCATTTGATTCCAGCAGCTAGTACTTTATACCTGAATGCATGAAGTCCATCAGATCCTAGTAAAGGACGGGGGGACAGACAGGACAGGGCCTGGGACAGAAAGAGCAGTGGGACTGCACACCATTGACGTGAACCCAACCGCTGAATGAGCTGCAGCAACACTGAACCTGATCACAACAACAAAACACCAGTACGAATTCTGCTGTGAAACTGCACATTTCAGACCAGCCTAAAACACCCTGCAGTCTTGTTCATTGTTTTATTGCATATCCTAAAACTCAGAGACCAAAACATGTGTACAAACAAACTGGTTTACCTCTGTTCTCTTCTGGCAAACTGTTGAAGAAATGCACCATAAACATTTGGAGTTTTACTCCCAGCTCTGGACAATCTCTGATGTTCTGTTGTGGTGCTCTGTGGAAAGATGTGAAGTTTTAACCGTACTCTGTAATATGCAATAAACCCTTCCCTAGTATGACAATGAACTCCTGACAATAATTACCTGTGATAGAGAGAGCTCTCTGCAAGAACATCCATGAGAGGACCGATCACAAACTGTCAACCAGAAGAACATTCATTATCAATAAGTGCATTTGCAAACTATTACTTTCATAATGTCACATATTTTTGGTTTAAACAGAATTTTTGTTCCAGTATCTTATAAAGCACAACATGGACGGATGGATGGATACCTGGGAGAATGCCAAAGCAAACGCAGGACGATGCAGTGCTTTCAGCTCTAACAGGTGATTGACTCCTTCCTTCATAACTGCCTTGTTCTCACTGTGAAACATGCGCTGATACACACACAGCAGCCAGGATGGAGAAAACAGTCCACCTGATGATGGAGAGAGTCGGAGAGCAATATCAAGCAGAGATACAAGACCAGTTAGCTATAAACTGATATGATGTTACGTGCTGCCACAAACGTAATGCAGCTAACCTTGGATGTCAGTCGCTGTTGTCTCAACAAGCATGTCTATCCTGTTGAGTACAGGTCGAATCACGTGAATCTTTCAAAAGAAAAAAAATTAATCAATTAGAAAAACAATATAAGACACAGTAATACAAAATGCAGTTCACAAATATTTATTTTCATAATAATAAGGCAAATATTCAGTTTTTTTGTTTAGTTTTTTTGTCAGTCAAATGTTCATACCTATTTCTGTAAAGCCTCACATGTAGAAAAAAACAGTCAGAAGTTTTTTGTTTTTTTTAATGGAACAATTTATTGAACATTGAGACAAAAGATTTAAAAAAAATTTTAAAAATGAGAATATCATGAGTATCATATACAGGAGAATATGGAGCTCATATCTGAGAAAAAACAAACAAAAAAAAAACACCATAATTTTTTATTTAGGAGCCGAAGTTGAGGAAAATTTGGTGCAGCCAATGATATTTATATTGACAAAAAAAAAAAAGACAAAATTCTGTAAATCAATGAGATCTTTGTAACACTGAAGACAACTTCTCATTCACCCATATAAATATCAGTTGTCAGTGCATAGTATGGTATTTTGCAATTCTGAACATGTGGGGTTTTATTAATCTGAAACAAAATATTTTTACCTGGTTTTCTTCTAGAGTCTCTAATACTAGAGCATAATCTTCCCAGAAGTCCCTCAGTAACTGCTTTTTTTCTGGAGTCCATCTGAACAGAATTTCATCTGCAGAGATCCAAGAGATGTTTCTGATTTCTTACACTGTTTACACACACATCTTACACACTATGCGAGATACCGAACATTGTCTTACCCGTGTCAGGTTCCTCGCTGGTGAACACATCTTCTTTCTTGATTTCCGCCAGGGCAACACACCTGGTGAGCAGGTAAAGAGCCCGTTTGCGGGTCACACTGTCCTTGTGGGTTAATCCAGCCTGAATTGTTCTAAGGAACCTTTGAGATCTTCTAGGGTCCGGCCGGGTCTGAGAGGTTTCCGATGAGTAGAGGTGGTCAGAGAGAGCAGTGAGACACAACAGGACCCGAGCTGATACTGATTCTGTCTGATCTCTCTGATGCCATGACAGTAAATCACCCCATATCTGATGTAGGACCTCTGATTCAGTGTCTTTATCGCAGGACTTGAGTATGGTGAACCAGATCCGGACTATGATTTTTGAGATTATGGAGTCAGAGAGATCTTTAGCACAGCAAAGGGTGCAGGACAAGGTCCTGAAGATGATGTCTCTGTCATATGAGATGCTGGATAACAGTACTGCAGTTACTTCTATAGCAACATCCAAGTCAAACTTGCTGGTTTCATGATTGCCATCATCTCTCGTCGACAGCACAGGCAGAAGAACATGACTTACCTTCTCAGGTACATCATGGGTCTGACAGGTACTGACACACACTGAAAACAGTCCACAGACCGCGCTGAGCAGATCTTTACCTCCATCGTCTGCGCTGGAGATCGTTTGCAACAGTGGCATGCATCGATTCCATATCACGGACTGCACTTTACAAATAAAGCGCTCCTCTTGTGATGTTTTGGAAAGCTCTTGGATCAAAACAGTAAGAGCTTCAATCTTCTCTATGTCGGGGCGTGTTGTGCTTGGCCAGCACAAAGTACTGAACAAGTCTTCGGGATCGGGATGGTGGGACAAAAGGGTGTTTATCAAAAAATTAGACATTTTCTTATTGACCCTTTAAGTTAAAAACATCCACACCTTTAAAATAGCTAGAATCCGGCCCGATGCTTCTGCCTGGTACACACACGTGTGTGCATCTACTTCCTGAAATATAACGTGACCGAATGACGCATGCGCTGAGAGACAAACGCTGCTGCCAGCAGGGGGCGCATGGCGACTATTAAACACCGATTCAGCTGTTGGACTCATATTAATACAACGGGATGTTTACATTTTTCGAGTGAAAAGCCTTTGCAAGTTTGAATAAAATTCTTTTTAAACAAAGAATCAGGTCGTAAACATACCGTTTCGGGTTTTTTGGGCGTTTCTGCTGTTCCTACTAACTCACTTGTTCTCCCCCCATGTTAATTAACGATTCGAATTATTGACTTGTGAACTAACTGTTCGAACGAATCGTTCAAATCAAGGTTCTTAAAGGGATAGTTCACCCCATATATCTATGGTTCACCCCACAAATGCAAAAATTGTGTCATACTCAAAACTTCTCATAATATCTTCTACAGTGTTCCATGGAAGTCATAACTTACAGGTTTGGAACGGCACGAGGGTGAGGAAATTATGACAGAATTTTTGGTAAAAGAAATTCTAAAATTCTTACTAAAATTATTCTGTTCATGAATCAGACAATCCACCAACAAACTGCATTCATCAGGTGAGGCATTTGCACACTACATTGAGTTTAAACATTTTTCTGTAACCACAGGACTGAGATACAATAATTCTAATCAATAATTTATTCCTGGAAAAAGAATGTGGGACACTTTTATAGCTACTGAATTGAAAATACACAGTAAAGAGTTAAATATGACTATCATCATTCCATCAGTAAAACCTGATCACTGACCCTGCGGTTAAGGTAATTGCTTTTATCAGTTTTCGGTATTTCTATGTAATGAAAAGCACATACACATATTGTAATACTGAATTTAACACCAGCTATGTTTATTCATACTATTCATTCTCATTGTTTTTCCTTTCACTGAAAGGAACAAAAATATATGGGCATACTTTTAATAGGATGTGTGTTTACAATACATAGATAAAGAAATTACACCCACCATTATGTACACAACCTCTGAGGGCTTGATGTGTGTTTTGTAATTATCGAAATCAAAAGAGCTCCATGTATCCTGAACAAAACAAACATGATTTGTAAACAGCGAATGAGTCTTTCTTCTTATTGTTCTTTCAAAAGTTCATCTCAGTTCAAAATTACTTGTGAAGAATTATGTGATACACTAAACCAGTGGTTAGAGCTCATAGAAACATACATGGAATATTTTGGGTTGAGCTTTTAACTTGTTCCAATTGCAGGTATAAGGATTTTCTTGCACGCTTTGTAACTTGGGAACATGAGTATTGTCTGTACACAATTATTGTTTGAAACTGGAGAACAGATGGTGCACGTCTTATGACAGAAAAAGACTCAAAAAACAGTAAATGTGAATTCTTGTATAGTATTTGATATCGATTAACCACTGTGCTATTGCTGGTTGAATAAGTTGATGTATTAACATTAGTAATGTAACGTATGATCTCAAAAATTAAATGGAACTCCAAGTTAAAAGTCTGTTTAAAGGAACGTGGCATTCTGTCTGTATTCACAATGTAATTCAGAGAATGCTCCTCCAAGTTTGACATTCTCAAGCCATTTTAGAGCAAATGGTAAATTCAGAGGTCCAACGTTTCATTCCCTAAATAAACTTTGCAGCATACCATGTCCTAGCTGGGTGTGAACCAACAGGTCCACAAAGAATGTGAAAAAGTTTCGTTTTGATGTTTAATATACAGTTCAGCCATGCAGAATAGGATTTGGACCAATGAAAGTTCATTGTGGGCTGGGCCTCTTGTTGTTTATTGTAGTTACAGCCGGTTAGAATTTACTTGGAAGAGAAGATTTTATCAAGTCATTTTATCAAGGATTTAGCATATAGTAATGCCTGACTCTTCTAAGATTATTCATTAACTCATTCTGTAGAAAGTTCTACATGTTGTATGTTCTGTAAAACAAGCCACAATTGTTCATATTGTCCTGCTGTTGAGCAGCATAGAAACACATCTGAGTGTTGGTTGAGTTTTAATAAAATTCCTGATAAAAATGTGGTCTTCTCAGTTTTTTAAAGGACAAGCTCCAGTGGCTGGTTATCATCCAGCAGGTCCAGTGATAGGCAGTTCGTGGAGCGCTGGACACAGAACGAAGTACTGTCTGGACACAGGGTGGTTGGGGAATGCGGAAGCCCAAATGTGTAGCTGACGGAGGTGTCTGGCACCGATGCCGTTCCCAGAGGGAGAAGAGGGGAATACCGTCGCACGTCATCCAGGCTCAGACTGTAGCGGTCGGCTGGGTTACGAGACTTCTGATTCGAAACCTGTAATGGGTAATGAGCAATTAGTGACATGATGAAGGAACGAAAAGGGAAAGAATGAAGAAAACCGAGGCGGCAAACCTGTTTTATGCTCTCCGGATCACAATGGTCCATTTGATCACTGCCTGTAACTGAACTCATTTGTAGACCTGGAAACAGACGTTACAGTAAACGGGATCATATTTATATTCTCAAAGTGTGCAGGCAAACACTGATTTACTGTATTTTAAACTTGTCAAAAAATGGTATGCTTTATGGCCTAATACAATATTATGACACACTGATTTTTGGTCATATCTGTTTACATTTAATATATGTTTACTGCTGTTTAAAGGTTTAGGAAAGTAATTAATACTTTGAATGAGCAAATATGCATTGAATTGATCAAAGGTGACAGTTAAGACTTACATTTTTACAAAAAGAAACTATTTAAAAAATTTTGAAAATCGTATTAAGCAGCAAACCTGGTTTCAATAAAAAAAATAATAAATTAATAAAATACAAATGAATTTATTCATTCATTCGATTTCTAATTTAATTTCAGCAATCGACAATCATGTGACACTGAAGACTGGAGTAACGGCAGCTTTCCCTTTACAGGAATAAATATAATAAACAAGAAAACATTTTGAATTTTGAATTGAAATAATATTTCACAACATTACTGTTTTTACTGTACTTTTGAACAAATAAATTCCGAATAACAACAAAAAAAACATTAATTGCAATCATAAAATATTATATATATATATATATATATATATAGTAATAATTCTAATTTAGATAAAAATGAATCAGAAACAGATCAAATATTGTGGATCAGGTTTTATATTGATATTTCAGATTAGAATAGTTTGAAAGTGTCCTAAATCATCACCTTCAAATTCAGTGTCTGATTGAATGGTGGGACAGTCGACGGACACGCCCTCCAGCAGCTCGGCCAATCGCAAGATATCCACAGGGTCGTCCACAGAGACCTCCCCAGGCTCCTTCACCACATCTTGCAAGTCTACATTCAGATTTCATCACAAACAGTTCATCATAGGTTAATCTCTGATTAACCTTTTCATAAATCTAACATGTTGTGACAAAAGATTTAGTCTTTCACTGTCACTGCGAACGTGACATTCTGCAAGTCGAGCAGGCTGAGCACATACACTGAATACCTTCAGAACAACTTCTACAGCTTCATCTACATATGCAAGGCATCCCAGCAATGCCTATCTGTCAGCAAACCTTGTCAAATTGATGAGTGTTTTATACTTTTGCGAAACAACTGCACAAGCATTCAAGCACAGCAAAAGAAATGTGACTCTACAGCTAGCAGATGAGTTCAGAGAAATGCTGATTATAAAACTAGTTATATATATATATATTTTTAATACTGATTATGGCTGAAGTTGTTCGATCCTTACCTTCCTCCTGCCACTCATCTTCATCAGTCCGAGCTTTGTTGTTCGTTTCAATCCCAGAGGTGTGTGAGGAGCCGTGACTGACAGCAGAGATGAAAGACTTTTCCTTCTCCTCCATGGAAACCATCTCTACGGAGACGCTGTTTTGCCTGGTGTCTGCCTCGATGCCAGAGCTGCTGGTGGAGTGTCGAGACAGACGAGGACTGCCCTCGCTGCACGGCTGATCCAGGTCTAGCTCATCACTGATATACGATTCACGGTACCTTTTCTTCTCTGGATCCGAAAAGAGAGAAAAATATATTTTTTGATCAAAAACAGCCTGACATGACAGTATAAGTATTTTACTATTAAGAGTGATTCTCACAAATGAATTCTTACTTCAACCAGAATTTTGATAATTTGATAACCAGTTTCTGTTTTCCGGGGACTGTCCTGGTTTTTGGTGTCTAAAAAGTAGTCATCTCTATATACAGTATATTTACAGTTTGTGAAAATATTAAATTCAATTAGAAAATATATGTTCAGTACAATTTTATTTGTCTAATTTATTTTATTTTTGAGATGTGTTTTTGTAAAGTCAGAATTTTGTTACAATACTGTTTTGTCTTCTGTGATTTGCTGAGTTACATATTAAATACAATTAAATATAACTTATATTAATTAAGTATTATAATCTTATGGAACCCAAAGCGTAAAAATGTATTGTCGCCATTTTTAGCTTTATAGGCAACAACAAGTGATATTTCAATGATATTTAGACCACTCAACTAGGAAATGTATCTATTTCAGAAATCTGGTCATCTTATTTTTCCATTCAATTCATATTATATATACTTGTATAGCGCTGTTTGTAGACTGTTTGTATTATGACATTATTTTACTGTCATTTTCTCCAGTAATCATTATTACTTCATTTAAAATAAATCTGCACATTACTCTGAAATGAAAGTGGAAATGAAAATAAAAATGTTTTTGTGAAATCCACACATAGTCTCTGAATAAACGAATGAATGAATGAACTAATTAATGAAAGAACAAATGAATTCGGCATTTATACAGTATAGAGCTTTGTGTATTTCTGTGCACCCAAAGCACTTTACAGTCATATGGGGGGAGATCTCTCCTCAACCTTTAGCAAACCTCTTTGGTGTGCAGCAAAAACAAAAACAAAATCATACAACAAAACGAAAGATGAATATTGTATGGACACACACCATCTGTCTCCTCCAGCTGCCGCAGGTGTTTGAGAGCGGGTTGCAAACTGAGGTACAATCGGTGACAGGAACTTAAATGCAGCAGAAGATGTCGGGAACGAAAAGCCGAACCCGTGTAGTACACCAGCTTCCTCGCTGAGGGCAAACCATCCGGCTGGATCTCAAACTTCTTCCCCTGTGCAGAGAGCAGAACACAGAACCTCTGTATTTGAAAAAAATAACTTGTAAAGTACCACAATTTAAATCACATCAAAGAGTTCAGATAAATCAACCAAAAATCACTTGAAATTAGGGAGAAACAGTAAGGTTTTGTGTGATCTAACATAAAAGGTTACCAGAAAGGTGAGCCGTCCCACGTGAAACCAAGGGAAGTCATACAACAGATCACGCATGTTGTTCACCTCCTACAAATACAAAAAAACAAGGCCTCTGTCATATGAAAAGGGTCAAGTCAGAAGAATGGGTTTTGTTAGAAAATTTAAATGGCTCAGATTCCGATTCCACTAAATGGAATTTAATTACTGATTCTTTTATTATTTTTAAATTACTCATAAAGCTCTAAAAAAAAATTGTATAAGAACTTTTATATTAATATTACAATAGCAACTATATTAGATAACAAATATTAATATTTATAAAAGAAAAAACATGTACTGTACATAACATTTTTATAGAATTTTATAATTAATTTTATTACAAATAACAGTTTATTCCAACCTAAATTATTCAGTTTTAGTAGTTGCTTAAAAACGGAATTAACATTCAGATCTCCTAACCCCACTTGTTACAGTACAAAACCCACTTCCACAGATCATTTGTTAGCTCATTTGTAATATAAGCTTATTTGTCAGTGTGAGAAAGGAGTAATATAGAAATCCTGTTCTTTATCAAAGCAGAAGGGGAGCCCATTTTAAGGTTGGGGTCGGGGCCTCACCACACTGGGTCTTTGATCTCTTAGACACAGGGCCCTTAGTTTAATCCAACCCCAGACGCTTTAACAGCCAGATCAGAGGACTCAGGGGAAAGGCACGCACTCCAAATCCCTGTTTATGGACTGAACCGTCTAATATATGCATTCCAGTCAGGCCTATCTGGAGAGCTCTATCATTGTGATTGGCACCGGCTCAAAGAGAAAACAGGACCGCACTGAATCACAGAATGATGCACAATGAAGTAGGCCATTCACATGTCCATAATTTTCAATAAGGCCTGGTGATTACAGGTGATGCTGAATCCAATTTTTGCACTGCTGCAATTTACATAAGAAGAGTTTTTCCCTGTTTTTAGTGGCAAGAAAAATGACTCATGCTTTCACAAACACACACCTGATACACTTGCATTCCTCGTAGAGTAAGTCCAAGCAGCGCTGAACCTTTCTCTTCTTTCTTGTCCTACAGGAAAAAGACACATGCTTAGTGTCACACACATTTTTTTAGTGAATGAGATAGATAAACAGTTCTAGAGGTGTCCCCGACTAAGGATTTTCACAGTCGAATCGGAATTTTTGAATCTGGCCAATAGTCGACTGAGAGTCGAATCATATGTTTGAGGGCGGGGCAAAATCCTGTCAATCATGTCAGTCATGCGACAGTCACTTTCACTTCACTTCACTCACATATGACAGTCCCAGTCATAGTTATTACTATTCTTCATTGTTTGTCCTGCTCGCTCTTATTTTCCACATTATTTTAATAGGCTGGATATTAACATATTGGGAGAAAACCGGTAATTCTATGTGAAATTGGTCTTTGAGCACCCCTATATAGTCAAATAATATGAACATAACTTTGATTAAAATAAGTTAAAAACCTCCCTACATTCCACAGCTGAGAATGTCTTGACCTACAGCAAGATTCTGATAACCATGCATGACCTCTGACCTTCTGTAGGCGATAAAAGGTGACTGGGACATCCTCCAGACGGCAGGATTCTCTGATGAAGAGCAGGATAGCGTCACGCGAGGACATCCCCCACAGCTCTTTATGAACCTTGGGCCCATGACACAGCAGGTAGTCAATGCCACGCTTCGCAATTATCTATAAGAAAGCAGACACGGATCATGCATGATAAAAAAATGAGCGTGGGCTCTCACTGTGCTTTATTAGACTAACAAAAAAATTTAATCAAACCCCTGCTGTAAAAACACAACAAGAATTTGCTGGTTTGGAGCTTTTCAAACAATGCTAGTAGGTCAGCATGGTCTTTCCGGTGAAGCTGGTTGTCCAAGAAAGTCTTGTTAGTTAAAAAGCCAGGAGAATAGCATACCAGCGTCCAAATACCACAAATGCTGGACTTTTCAATTTAAACAAAATCTTTATGATTAAAAACAATGTAAGCATCTCTTGCTTGGATGCAAATGTATGTATGTAAGTGTATTTTTAACACTCTAATGAAGATTTACCCAGGGTGGAAAGTATTCTTTGGGTTGGAAATACACAGGGTGTCCCTGACTGTGGCTGTCTGAGGGGTGGTCAGACTGATCGGCCTGCAGGGCGTATCCTGCCAGCTGGAAATACACTTCCTCCTGCTGTCGGCATTCTGAGCGCAGGACACGTTCCCGCAGATCATAGTAGTACAGTTTTCTTGCTTTACGCTCACTGAGAACACAGGAAAAGAGTAAATGAGAAAAAGAGCATGAGAAAATTAAACTAGACATCAAATATAAATGTTTTATTAAGAATTATTATTTACAACAAATCCTGTTCTTTTGAACATTCGATTAATTAAAGGTTTAGTTCACTCAAAAAAATTGGATGTCCTAGTTTATATTAAGATACCTGTGTACTTGCATAGTAACCAAATGTGTATGTAGTATGTAACCACAGTGTAAGTACACATTGGTACATAGCATACTATCTGCTAGCCTGGGCCCATCCATACTTCCTGTGACGCTACATTCTATTTCGCGAGCAAAGTTAGTCTGGCAAAGCTGCCGTTTTAGAGCATTTCCG
>JAUMHE010000014.1:2356762-2382997 GCA_032359235.1 Enteromius mattozi | reverse complement strand
GTTCAATGGATGCAAGAATTGTGAAGCTGCTAGCAAATAAGGGGTCCTATGTCAACATGTAACGTGACCTGTTAAAATGTTGTAAAAGTGTGATTCAAATAGCTTTTGATTTCAGGAAACATGCTGCAAACACAACAAATGACAATTTTCAGTTCTTTACAACTTACAAAGTGTTTTGAAGCTCACAGTGCATAATAATGTGGAACAGTTCATTGTGAGTTAGTTATGTAAGGGAAAACTACTGTTATCATTCAGGGATTTGTTCAATAAAATTTGAATTGCACTCTTCACAGTTGATAACATGAGAAGTATTTTGACTGTTGTTTACATCAATTTTTTATGTTAATGGGACATATATTATTTGCATAATAATTTGGAACAGGGTGTATTAATCAAAATTCTGTAAATTTGTGTGAAAAGGAAAAAAAGATGTCAGAGTTTTACTGCCTTTGTGTTCCTTTCTTTTGGAAACTGCAGTGATATGTACTTGTTGGTACGTATTTTGTGTCTTGCGGAAAAGTTTAATCATATGAAAACAGACAAACAGACAAAAGCCAGTTTTACGTCTCAACAGTTATCGATTTTGAATTCTATAATATTTTAAAACAAGCTAAGACATTTATTGTATTAATTGTGATAAATCAATTCGCATTAATTAAATAAAAAAAATAAAAAAATCAACTGGCAGTCCTGTAATCTAATGGATTAAAAATATCATGATTAGAATGAATGCGTGCCAGTGTGTTTTATACATTTCTGACATTATTGTTGTTGTTTTTTTAAATCCAGGAATGGGCGGGAAACAATGGGACCCGGCAGCAAATTGAAAACACAGTTTTGTACGGCTACTACAGTAAGTACTTAATGGCACTATTTAGGTGCAGTAAATTAAATTTTCTTACCTTGCATTTTAGAAAATGTACCATTCATGTTTCTTCATCATCTGCCCTTATTGTTTGAGTTTTATTGTGGGAGCCAGCACAGTCCAGTCATCGTTAATGTCCATTCACTCGGGTTATAAATTATGGCGCGCGCATGATCTGACATCGGCCTACAAAAGCTGACAGTTAAGTCACTGGCTGGTTTTATTTGTGTGGAACCGTCTTGGTCAAATTAAGCTAAAGTGAGTGCAGTTTTCAGCTGAATAAATCTCTTGTCTGTGAGGGTAAGAAACCACATTAGTCAGTGACCTTTTCCGTGAACAAGGTCGGAAGGACTCATGAACATGTTTGAACATGTCTTTTTGGAACCGCATCCCCTCTTTATGACTTCATAGTGTTAAATATGTCTCAGTGACATGCACGCATGCTTTAATTGAGTCCTCCATTGCTTCCACTTTAAATAATATCTTTTAGGAATGCTGGGAGCTGGGACAAGGTAACATAAAATTGAGTTATGGCACAGTTGCTTGATTATCATTAGAGTTTGCGAACAGATGCTGCGCTGAACAGGCCGTCAGTAGTAGAGCGGCACGGCGTCTGTTGAGCAGTGCCAAATGCGCTAGAGACAAGCTGTCAGCCAATACAAACCAGCCAATCAAAAACTCTCACTTCCACAGTCAGAAAAGCATCAGAAGATTAACAATGACAGTGCAGGTAGACTCGCCGCAAATCCCCTGTCCAGCTGTCGGCCCGTGTTCTCCAGGAATAAAAACAAAATACGATTTTATGCTCAAAATTGATTCGATAAGTCTATAAGATAAACTTTGACAGCAAAACTTTTGTTTTTGGGAGAACTTTGGAGTGCATAATGTAGGGAAAATATGCTGTTTTGTAGATAACGTGAAGCATTTGCAATGCTTTTACTGTAATATTTCAGAGTTCAACAGAATATTCAGTGTGAAACATCCATTGGGATTTGATTGCATCATGAAAATATAAAAAAGAATATTATGAATGGTACTTGTTTAGGCTTAAGGCTCATGCTTATGAGTTGAACAAAGCCCTAACCATAAGTATTAAACATTGATGTTTGGCGCATATTGTGCTAAAAACATTTTAAATCATGTGGCTTCTTTTTGCTGTTCAGATGATAACAATAAGGAGCCAGAATATCTTGAGATCTATAGGTTTGATGCTTAGGACCGATAAACAACGAGAAGCACCCTGAACACCCTATTAATGTTCCAAGAACACTATAGTGACTGCACAGAAAAAACTTTTTCTTTTAATTTAAGGATTCTTTAATTTTTTTGTCACCTTCATGTTGTTCAAAACCTGTACGACTGACTTTCTTATGGAGAACACAAGATTAGATATGTTATAAAATGTTTTAGTTTTTTTCCTTCAGTAAAGTTATTTTTGATAACACTGATTTTCCTTTTTATACACAAAACAATTAAAAAGTCACTGCACGGCCTTGGTTATGTCAGCAGAACAGAAAAGCAGGATACAGAGATGCAGTTTGCATTTTAAAGAAAGTCATTAGGACTATAAAAACAACTTTGTGTTCCCTTCAGAATAACGTAGTGATGAATTGTGCACAATGAGATCAGGGACATTCATTAAGACTGGATCCTTGAACTGAAAACTTTTTACTTTAGTGGCTTAAAATGATCTAATGCCAGAGAAGCTGGAAACATAACCATGTGCAAAAATCTTTTTCTTTCTGCTTTTTCGTGTATTATTTTCACTACTGAGTATTGGTTGTAAAATGTATAGTTTATGAAGATAAATTCAATAATTTATATAAAACACAGCAATTGTCTGCTGGTGGTACACTGTGTTTAAAAACTGAAATTGATAAAACAGATAGCTGTGATTCTACTGGTAGTCAGCGAGATTATGAATTCTAAAATGGAAGTAAATGAACATTGCTTTATTAAGACAAATTCCACAGAACCGCACTTTAGACTGTACTTTTAAACCCAGGACTTCCACATCTTGTGTTGTTTAACACGCTGTTCTTATGCTCTTCTCCTCATGCTTTGTTTCTTTTGTCGCATCTCTTCTTTCTTTGCTGTGGCATCCACAAAGGGTCTGATTGCTTTATTTCTGGGTTTTCTGGAAGATCGAAAGTTGTACCATGCTGACTCTGCTCGAAGAGACACCAGAATGCTGCATTTGTACTTCCGAAAGAAAATGAAATTTGAAAAGAAAAGAAAACCCAGTATAAAAGCTGTCCTGGTGTGCTGTGTGGTCCTCTGTTCAGGCATCATGTGTGGAGGTGGGATAGGGAAAGATGAAAAACGCGATACCAGTGACTTTGAGTTTCTTAAGAAGATTGAGGATGGAGAGAGACGGCCGTCTGATGGCGTGTGTGATTATGACTAACACAGCCTCAGCTGCAGAGCGATCTGTTCACTAGAAAAATGGTTGTAGGGTGCAAATACGTAGGCTTTGAAAACCTGTTTTGGAAGGGGTTTGATGAGAGGAGAACACTGGGGTTATGATTGTGAATAGGTGCTGTATATGTCTGAGTCAATCAAGAAACCTGTTATTTAATACTTGTATCTACAAGAATATCTGTAATTCTTCTAAATTGCTTTGACCTAATTAATAGACATGCCCCTGGTTTCACAGACAAGGCTTAAGCCTAGTCCTAGACTAAAATGCAAATCTGAGCTGTTTCAACTGAAAGAAACTGATCTTAAAACATGTCAGTGCATTTGTTTTATCATAAGATGCACACAAGTAATGCTTTTTTAAGCATGTTTATAAAAATTACTTAAATGTTCTAATTGAACTATGGCCTAATCCTGGCTTAGGCTAAACCTGGCCATAGTCATTAATATGCTGAAAAAAATATCAGTATGTAATTCTTGACGAATTCATCAGCTGAATATAAGCTCTTGAACATTGCTCATTAAAAAACTCTTAATGTCATTTCTGCTTATAATAATTTTTAAAAGAAAAATTAGATAAACAAACATTAAAAAATATATTAAAGACATTATATATATTATAAAAAAAATATTAAAGAAATTGCCAAATATTTATATTTATTTATTTATTTTATTGTATTTTTTTTTTAGCATATGCGCCTTTTAAAATCCATACAAACTATTGGTAAAATAATATATTTTTAATACAATAAGTTTCATATTCATATATCAAAATCTTCCAAAATACATAATAGCAGATTTTGTCAAATGTGGACACAACTGGCTTTTCTTGCATGGAGTGACTGCATGGAAGGTTTTCAGTTTCCTTCTTTTCACTTTCAACATGCTAAAGTCATCGAGAGTGCTGGGGTTTATTCAGCAGAGATTTACTGTTTGCTTTTGTATTCCTGATGACAAATGTTTGTCTTTCTTTTCGTTTGCTCTCGAGCTCATCCCGTTGTCCTCGTGGGGATGGACACAGAGAAGAACAACTGTCTCATCCAGAGAAATGCAAGCCAAGCAGGAGATGGAATAGGAACAAATTTGAATCTTTTGCAAAAGTGTGGTGTCAACACCCCTCAAGAGCTCATCCAAGAAAAGTGCCTTTGTTCTCGGAAAAAGATGCCGCATGCTGCTTTTCCACCATCCGCCATTAACACTCAACCATCTGAGCAATGGGTATTTGCATTAAAATCACCTGCTGCAGTGAAATTTAACAGTAATTAATAGATTGTCCTCAATCAATAGCTACATTCTGCAAGCTGCTCCCGCAGTCTCTCGCTCACAGGTCATTTTACGGCGATTAAGGTATGTAGATATTGTTTTCTCCATGGACATAACCGCAGTGCCTTCAGACAGAATCATCCTGCTGCTGCTTTTTTTCCTTCCTCATGGTGGCATTTTCGTTCTGCTGCAGTTCTTGAATTAGTCGCATTGATTGTGGGCCCCCCCCCTCCCATCTCCGCATCATGTGCAGAAGAGATTTCCCAGCAGCCTGTAGGTGGAGATCAAGCTCCATCTATCACAGCAAAGCCGAATCCAATACATTTGTGGAGACTGGCAGGTCAAAGCCTCAAAGGCTTCTTTACAAAGCAGAATCTGAGATCCCTGTCCGCCCATGTCTGTGCAAATGGAATAATTACAGCCCTAACTTTATCTCGCCGCAGTGTGTGGCGATCACCACAAACTTGTCCTGAAGGAGGAAGAGATTGCTTTCTTCTGAAGCATTTGGGCTGTACACACTTGGTTGTAATTATATTATTGCAGTGCGTTCCCTTTGTCAAACATGAACACGCTTGATGTCAGGTGTGCAAAAATTCTGCGTTTGTTAGAGGCGTCATTCATATCCCAACGTGACGCCCTCTCAACATCCAAAGACATGCTTAACAGCCCCTTCAAGAGCCTTTTGCTTGTTACAGCTGCTCAGTTTTAAGCAAACTCTGCAGTGCTGCTGTGTCATGTGTTAAGCTGAAAATGGGTTTGTGCTTTGTGTAAGACAACACTTTACACTGTAATCATGTGACAGCTTTCAAACCCTGAAACATCTTGGTTCAGCAAATCTAACAATGAACTTCATAAATTCTAGAATAGGTCCACATTTCCACTAAGGTGTTTGCAGGAAGTCATAAATTTTCTTATAGAAAATATATATTTTTACATATATTAGAAAATGTGTATATGTATTTATATTATTATGTTTTATATAATATATACATATAATAAACATTTTTCTTAAATATATACATGCATGTGTTTGTGTATGTATGTATATGGATAATAAATAAACACAGTACACATACATATATTATGTAAACAAAAGCTTATTTTATATATTTTATATATTTACTGTATAAATATTATAATATTTATACAGTAAATATATAAAATATATAAAATAAGCTTTTGTTTACATATATTATGTAAACAAAAGCTTATTTTATATATTTTATATATTTACTGTATAAATATTATAATATTTATACAGTAAATATTTTAATCACAATAATTCATATTTGTGTAAATCATATTTTTATTATTGCACATCTTTATTTTTAGATTTATTCACATACACACGAGTTATAATTAATATAGAAAACATTAATAATAATAATATTTATACAATTTATATTTTTATACAAATCTGCGATATATAGGCAGCTAGGTAGGTGATAATAGGAGCAGCAACAAAAATAATTTACATTTATATTTATTTTTATATTAATATTTACATTTATATACACACCTGCTCTAGTGTAAATTTCACACATGAACTTTTGTGCGCGATTAAGAAAGAACCCTGCACAGTTATTAGTAAATGAGACCCAGTGTGAGCGTAAATGTGTTTTTTGGCTTGCTCTCTGTTCTTCGTGCATGTTTCAGCATGATCGCTAATGGAAAGTGCAAGTCGCTGGTGGCGCCCAACAGCAGCAAACACTGACAGATTGTGCATTTATTGAAGTGGGCAGCTGTGCATGGCGCAAGGTCCTTGAACCTGCTGAGATGAGAGCTCAGGCCAAAGCGTACACGGGAAGGATTCAAACGTTGCCCCGCTCTGCCTGCCATTAACGCTCAGCCCAATTTCTGAGAGGCGCATCATGGTGCCTGTGCCTCGTGGCAGTGATTTTGATGATCGGGAGTGGGATGGTAAACCCAGATGGATTGCAGCTGAAGCCCCCATCCAAGACATCCCTGGAGATTAACCTCTTAGGTTAAGTAATTAAAGGGAAAATATATATTTGTTCAGATGGCCTGGGGCCAAGTCCTTGGGCAGCATTTCTATTTAATGTAGTGTTCTTTAGAGTGGACAGCCTCTACCTTGAGGTTTGGCTGCAAAGTACAAGGTTAAATGGAAAAGCATCCCTAAAAGTCCCTGGACACATCTGGTATCTTGAGCTTAAAGGCTTCCTATCATCCAGCCAGGAGTCTGTTAGCAATCCACGCATTTGTTTGAAATGTCAAGACTGTTTAAAAGCTGAAAGCTTCTCTGAATTTTAACTTGAAGGTTTTTGAACTTTCATACAAGGATACCAGAAATTCTTTTGAGTCTGAAAGATAATCAGATCCAACTGGTGAGGAGTCACTGAGGTGTCCACTTCTGCACATTTAAATCTACATCTCTGGAAAATTAGACTAGTCGTTCACTTCTTTGCTCGCTCTCCATCGCCTCTTTTCACGTCCTCTCAAATAAGTAAAGGCCAGAGTCAGTCAGGTGTATCCCTGGGCAGAGCTCCTGGACTTAAAATGAATATAAAAGATAAAAGTGAGGTAATTTCCTGAACTGTGGATGTGCCTCGCATCAGGAGGACAGAAAATCGTATGCCATCTATCTATTTATCTATCTGTATCTAGTCTCTGTCTGTCTGTTATCTTTCTTTTTTACACTTATCGTTTTATCATTATATTGTTATATCTAGAATTATAGCTGTCTATCTATGAATTTCTTTGAATTTCAATTTGTTGTAATTCTACTTCTCTACATTCAAGTTTAAATTGCAATTCAGAATTTTCTCTGTTGCCTTGGTTCAAATTCCTTGAATTGAATTGTAACTGAAAAGGCTTCTTCAGATCATTTCTGAATGGCACAGAACCCTGGTGAATGTAACCATATTTAGCACCCTAAAATAGGACCAACAATCAAATTCTTCTGCTTTGTGGCTGTATCCTGAATATTTTCAATGTTCCTGCAGTACTGATGTATAAATCCTCTTGAATTGCAACATGTGGGTTTTTTTTTTGGCATTCACTATTAAAAGGCAATATTCTGCAAATGCTTCTTAATGTGGCCTTTGAATGCGTATTTAAAGGCACAGGTTGTGCAGGGAATAACTGTGTGGAGTGCCAGTCTTCAGGGTCTATGCCTTATTCTGTAACGTGTTGCATGAAGATGATCTTACCTCCCTTTTGTGCTATTTTCACATTATTTCACTATTTGTGACTTGTATGATGCCACCACTTCAAGAAATTGATGCTGTTTTCCCTTCTGTAAAGACAGTGTGCACCCTACTAAGGGTACAGTGCTTTCTTTTCAATCTGATGATTGAGATATTCAAATGCTGACATTTCTTTCTCTTAGGTTTTTTTCTTTTCTTGCTTTCTTTTCTTGCTTTCAAGCACTTCAGTTTAAAATATAATGTATTTATTTATTTTGGACCTAACAAACCTTTTTTAAATAGTTTTTGTTATACATATTGGGATTACTTGAATTAAGGTCATTGTCTGAAATTGTCATCCACAATACATTCTGCAATTGTGAAGTTCTACCTGCTTTTTGCTACCATAATATTAAATCAGTTCTGATACAGAAAATCATTTGGAGGTTGAAATATCTTCACAATCCAGTTCTGAATAGCGTACAACAATGTTTTATACCCTAAATTGCGAGGTCTAGTGTCATGTCTTTCTAGGAGTTCATGTTGTTTGTTAAAGCTATTATTATCCTTCTTGAAGGTCACATCTCTGTTTGATTGTAGAAGCAGAACATTATTTGTACATTCTGTTTGCATTGCTTTGATAGTAATATGTGCTCTGTCACGGTCTCTTCCTGTGAAGATCACTGAACACCAGCCTCTCCAGATGCAGCACTGTATTACCATCAGTATTCTTGCTGTGCTCCTGTCAGAGAATGTTTGGCCCCGAGAGGTCAGTGCTTCTAACAGCCCAATACAATTGAAAATTATTGCCTGTGCTGATTTGTAATCCGACAGGCCCCACGTAGGCCAAGAGGCTTCGCAGACTGCTAATTTTCAATCTGGTGACAATCAGTTCCAGGTTCTCCACTGAATGAGTAGCCGCCTCCTTCACATAAACCACCTGTGACATCTGGGCACGTTTGGAGTTTAAGTGCGTATCTCCAAATGGATAGAGGAAATTTTTGAACGAACCTGCTTGACCTTGTTTAGCGTTCAGTGTTTGGCCACCTGCCCAGATAAAAGACTTCTTGCGATGACAATCCATTGCTTTCAACTGTTAAAAGAATATTATGAGTTAACTTCAACTCAGACTCGTCTTGCAGATTCTGGAAATGAAAGATATAGAGTAATGCACTTACAGTGGGACAGGTGCTAACATTTATTATAATATCAGTGTTGAATAATTTTTTCTTTTTTGGTATTGTATATTTGGGACAAGTTTCCAATAATGTACATGTGTTTTCTATTGAAAATGCAATCTGTGCAATCTGCTTATAGCTTAGTGTTGTATATTAACAAAATATCATTTTATATTTGTCAAATATGGGTGAAGAAATTTAAGACTTTTAAATCCAGAGTTTTAAAAAGGATTACAATGGACTCAAGGTAAAATGAAAAAGAAAAGAAAATCCTGTCAAGCATCACACTTAAAGGTTGTTGTCTCACTGTATAGAGAGGTGAGCTTTAACCAGGGATCCAGCACTGTTTTTTTTTCTTTTCTTTTTTTTTCTATGACATTAATGTGCCGTTGCCATCTGCCCTATGGTGTGTGGGTCCATGTGCTGCTGACAGTTTTACAGAAAATGAAAAGGTAATATATGCCATTTCACATGTGCACCATGTTACAGTGATACTGAAATTTCCTCATGTTTTCCAAATCCTTTGTCAGTTTTTTTCCCCCGGGCCTTTCCTGACATCTCATTTTCACATCATTGGAATGTGTTTGTGCAGTAGAATTTGGTGGATGATGCCCTTGTGACAGACTTCTTCCTGTAGTGGGACAGAGTCCTCCACATTTGTCTTTGAGGCCTGTAAAACTTTGATTCCCTTTCAGTCACTATGACGTTACGCCATTGACTGACGTCATGGGGTCCCGCCTGGGAGACTGATCTTTGGAGAAAATGCCAATGGGAATTGGCCAGTGGTTTTTGCATGCCAAGCCACTCCCCCGTACATACGGGGTATATATGGCGGTGGTGTGCGAACCACCTTTAGCTTTCTGCTTTGGAGCCGAGCGGCGTGAGAAGTTGGAGAAGAAAGAAAAAAGAATCTATTTGCTGTGGAGATCCTCGGCCGGAGTGTCCTGCGATCCAGCAGAGGGACTGCACTGGGCGAAGTTGGTTGCGGCGGTCCTCCCCTTGGCAGTCCTGACCTAAAAGAGCAAATTTCTAAAAACTGCACGGTCGTTAAAACATGTCCTCCGGGCTGTCTTTTCGACCGTGTGCTTTTGGGTGTGGGAATTTCCTCACCTCTGACGATGGCCATGATTGCTGTCTTACTTGTCTGGGCCTCAGTCATACTGAGACAGCTTTCGCGGATGGTTCATGCCCTCATTGCGAGCGCATGTCCATGGCTTTGCTTAGGTCATGGCTTTCTTTCATTAGAAGGCTAGCTTCGTCCGCTACCCCTTCCAGTTCGGCGGGCCGTAAAGTCTCCTCGGCTGCATTGGCTAGTGGCTTGGCAGGCCTCAGTGTGACCATCAGGAATTACCCCCCAGGCAAGTGCCCCGGAAGAGGATGAGACTGTCATCTTCTGCTGAAGAGGAAACTGAGCAGCCCCCCACTGCGGCGGCTGCTCAGACGGAATCTGAGGTGGAGTTGGCTGCCATGCTCCTCCGGGCAGCCAAGAGCATCGGGCTGGAGGTGACTCGCTCACCGACCCCCAAGCACCATCTCCCAGGCCGGCCTCTTCGGCGACACTGTCGAGAACTTTGCCCAGCAGTTTTCGACTGTCCAGAAGCAGACTGGAGGCCATCAAACACATCCCGGCGTGATGCCAAGGTCGCCGAGGGCACCCCCCAGGGGCTCCCACACCTGCTCTGCCCCTGGCAGCTCTGAAGGAGGTAACACCTCAGCAGGGGCGTAGAGGTCGGAGAGGGGCGCAGCCTGTCTCAACTCCGGCCGCTGCTAAGTCTTCCCGGAAAACCACAAAGAGTGTTTTCTCTCTTGCTGTCACCACCCAGTCACAAAAAAAGCAATTTTCCAAATCTCTGGGCCTCTATCGCCATGTTCAGGTTGTGAGCGAAGGGGGAGAGCTGGTGTGTGCTGTTCTCAACAGCCCGTCTCGCCTTGATCCCACTTGTTCGCAGACTGGGGGCCTGGCTAGCGCTTCCCAGCCCGACTCGTTGGTTGATCAGGACGATCCGACTCGGCTATGCGATTCAGTTCGCCAGGCGCCCACCCAGGTTCACAGAGATGGGCGCCTCTGTCCTGTGTGCGGAGATCGCTGTCCTGCTGGCGAAGGACGAGATCGAGCCGGTCCCTCCAGCCGAGATGAATTTAGGGTTCTACAGCCCCTGGGTTACGGCCAATCCTGGATCTCCACGTTCTGAATCGGTCCCTTCTCCAGCTACCATTCAGAATGTTAACGCTGAAACGCATTCTATCCTGCGTTTGACCCCAGGATTGGTTTGCAGCCATCAACCTGAAGGACGCATACTTTCATGTCTCAATTTTGCCTCGACACAGACCGTTCCTTCGGTTTGCTTTCGAGGGTCGGGCATATCAGTACAAGGTCCTCCCCTTTGGGCTGGCCCAGTCTCCCCGCGTCTTTACCAAGATGGCGGAGGGTGCCCTGAACCATCTGTGGGCGAAGGGCATCTGAATCCTCAACTATCTCGACGGCTGGCTAATTCTAGCTCACTCAAAGGATTAGTTGTGTGAGCACAGGGACATGGTGCTTCGGCATCTAAGCCTGTTGGGGCTTCGAGTCAACTGGGAAAAGAGCAAACTCTCCCCGGTGCAGAGGATATTTTTTCTCGGGATGGAGCTGAACTCTGTTGACATGACCGCTTGTCTCACTCACGGATGGTCACAATCTATGCTGGAATGTCTTGCGGCCTTCAGGCAGCAGTTCCTTTGAAATTCTTTCAGAGGCTCCTGGGGCATATGGAAGCTGCAGCCGTGGTCACGCTGCACGGCTTGCTTGATATGAGACCGCTTCAGCATTGGTTGCACAGCAGAGTCCCGAGATGGTTATGGCGCTGTGGCTCGCTCTGGATTGGTGTTTCCCCGGAGTGTCACTGCCTCTTCAGTCCTTGGTCAGACACATTCCAGGGGAGCTGAATCGCGCAGCTGATGCGCTCTCACAACAGCTCACTCTTCCCGGAGAATGGAGACTCCACCCTGGGACAATCCAGCTGATATGGACTCGATTCGGGGACGCGCAAGTGGACCTGTTTGTCTCCCAGGAATCCTACCACTGCCGGTTGTTTTCCTCTCTGACCGAGGCCCCCCTTGGCACGGATGCACTGGCACACAGCTGGCTCTTAAGTACGCCTTTCCCCCAGTGAGCCTTCTTGCACATACCCTGTGCAAGATCAGTGAGGATCAGTGCCATTTTGGCCCACCCAAACCTGGTTCTCGGACCTCATGCTCCTGTCGACAGCCCCTCCCTGGAAGATTCCCGTGTGGAAGGACCTTCTTTCTCAGGGGATGGGCTCAATCTGGCACCCGCGTCCTGATCTGTGAAACATGCACGTCTGACGGGACTTGGTAGACCTCGCTGGCCTTCCCCAGGCCGTGGTAGATACAATCACTCAGGCTAGAGGCCCCTATACTATGCCTATGCCCTGAAGTGGGTCTGTTCGCTGACTGGTGTTCCTCTCGCTGAGAGGCTCATCAGAAATGTTCGGTCGGTGTGGTGCTTTTCCTTCCTTCAGGAAAAGTTGGAATGGAGGCTGTCCCCTTCCACTTTGAAAGTCTATGTCGCTGCCATTGCGGCCTACCTAGCCCGCTACTGGGTGCAATTTATAGCAAAATAATACAAAACTAACAGGGAATTAAAAAAAAAAAACACCTTAAAGTTATCATTTTGACTAACTTTTGAAAAAAATTGAAGAAAGAAAATCAAATGACATGAGAGCAGCTGAAGGGTGACAGAATTTGGGTGAACTGTCCCTTTACGATCATGTGATAGTCAAAGTATTGCCATCGGCAAGAAATTTACAAACAAATAAGCTTTAGTTTAGCAAAGGTACATTGTCAGTGCCTATTGAATTGTTTAGATCCGATTATAGTTGTAAAGGAGAGAACAAATGAAATAAACTGAATCTACCCTGAAGATGCACTTGCAAATAGCAATGTTAGTTTAGCTTGAAGTGATGCATAACTCAAAACCTTCTTAAACTAATAACCATCAAACTCAGGAGTCTGAAGTCTCAGGTGTGTTTTTACGAGTCCGAACTGGGTATCTCGCAGTGGATTCGTTGACCCTCTCATCTCCACACCTGAGGGGGAATCGCTGCAGTGCTATAAAGGGAGCCAGAACTTAGCATAGGACCCAGGTTGGTCGTTTAATTATTTAGCTCCCTCTTCTCTTTGTCAGGAGGATTAATATGCTAAACTTTTCTCCCCAGTCAGGTGCTTTCCCATTATATCTGGTTAGATTGAAATGGATGATCTGCAGTAATGCAGTGTGGCCTATTCCCTCACCGTGTTAATATTCATGTTGTTATGATTAATATTACCCACTGGTTGGGTGCCACGAGCTCACAGACAAGGGACAGAGAGCAGTGCTGCAGTGTGTGCCACTAGCATTGGATGGTTCTGCTTCAGTGCCTGTAGGCAAACAGTTCATTGTTTTTAGCCAGAACGATGACCTGTTGAACAGAATGCAGCCCTGCTTTGTCTTATGTCCATGTTATCCATAATTGATGTGCAGTAATGAATTTATTTAAAAGCAAATGGAGATGAACTGCACTATAGATGCATGAAAACAAAAATATCTCTAAAAAATTTTGTTTTTTTTGTTTTTTACTACTGATATTTTTTCAGCTGTGCTTTAATTAGCATGCTGACAGTGTATTGTTCTTCATCTCAGATTGCATGGTGAATCGTTCTCAGAGAAGTTGCCTGTGGTTAGATGAAAGCAGTTACACTTCAACATGAAATATGAAGTGTAATTCAAGATGAATGTTTCATGCAACCTTTTTAAAACAATAGTAGGAACTAAAGCAGCCATAATCTCACCAGGAGCTGTAATTGCTGTCACTGAAACCTTGACATTTTACTTTTTACATTTACTGGCCCTTGTTTCCACAGCATGTTGTGTATTTAACCAGTATGCTCTCGGTACTTTAGTGCACTACAGGTGCCCAGAATTAACGAAGATGCACAATGCGGTTTGTGAGGAGGGACAAATTGGATTTCTTTTCTTTTTGTCTGCTTCATTTGTATTCATTAAAACCCTTTGGGATTATTGGGAGGAGTTTAGCCTGTAAAAGATGCTGTGAGAAACCTATATACTGCAGTGTCTGCCGTTGTCATGATTGTCTTATTTTTTTTGGTTTCACGTTCTGAATCTGCTAATGAATCATGTTATCACTTCAAGTAAGCATTCAGTCATGCGAGTTTTGGTCAGGAGTTATTTTGGGTTTACTGGGCCTGTCTTCAGAGACATCCATTAGCTGTAGATATCCCCCCTCCAGCCTAAAATAGCTTTGTAGCCCCTGTAAGTGTCTGCTCCTCACCCCCTTCTCATGAATTCATAATGCCTAGCGGTGTTATCCTACCACATATTAGAGGTGCTTCACTTGCTCACAATCTGTCAAACAAACACAATATGGAGGCATTTACCAACAGTGCAGGGCGGAAAGTGAAGAAATAAAGAGGACTGTTCACTGTTCTATCTATCTGTTTGTTCATTTGTTTGTTTGTACAACAAATTAATTAACAAATTTACAGACCTACTAATCTTTGTGTAAAAAAAAACACAATGCTGCAATTTGTCTGGTAATTTTTATACCCATGTAATATGGCTCTGAATCTAGGGTGAAAATTGCCATTATGACCCATCTCTGCGAAATAGTGGATTACTCAGTAAATATTCATCCACAACATTTAATATACTTTTTACTATACATATCTATCTTTCTTCAGAAAAAAACATTCGCAAAATCAAAATGTGAGCCGGGACCCTCTGGCACAAAATGACCATTTCATTGTCTTTGTCAGTGATTGTTCTAGCAATTTAACTTTTTATTGTTCTAGTGTTAATTAGTATTAATAGTCTGATTGTTCTCTTGCTCTATCATTGTTGTCACTCATGTCCAAAGCATAAACTGACTCAAAACCCGAGTATATGCTACAGAAACAGGGATGCCTGCCTTAGAAAACACCGCTAATTAGGCAAACAGACACTCCTGACAGATACAATTTAAACTGTTATTGTATTTCTAATTGCAGCAAATTGATTCCGGGTGCCTTGGATTGGTTCAGAGTTTGTTGCATGTGCTTTGCCTTGAGAACACAAACTGTGAGGAATTTTTTCTCAGGATACAGAATGGGTTAAACCTCTTGAAAGCTTTACACAAATACTTGAAGCCATGAGAAATTCTTTAATCACGCAAAACTGTGCAGAAATATAACAGAACTGAGAGAAGGGCAATTGTAGAGAGAGCGTAGTTTATCTATCTGTATTAGCAGCTTTGATCCACTGAACTCACGGATAAGAGTCGTATGACCGAATCACTCACAGTAATCCAGAAAAAGTGTGGCAATCCAAAAATTAAGTTTTGAAAAGCACACGAACAGCTGGCAAAATCAGCCGCGAGGCTCATGAAACAATAACAATAACCGTTTTCATCCCATTATGTTTTTATTTTGAAATGTTGTTGTTGCTGCTCTGCTTTCCTCTTCGCCTGCTGTTAAAAAACATTTGTGATTTACCTGACAGAAACGCACACTCTGACGTCCTCTTCAAACATCCATCTTATAAAATCGAAGCATTTATCAAATGAACACACATGTACACATTTGACTGATGTGCGCAGAGCATGTTTACATGTTCACGGAAATGAGCTTTTTGTCCTACTTGACCGCAGACAGAATGATGGATCATTTTTTTGCGCTCATGGAAGGTCACTGCAAGCCGTTGTGATGTGTTGCCAGTATTGGAGACAAGTCTATATGTTTACAGACCTGTTTTTCTATTTGGAGAAAAATGTTCAGAGTGTTGTGTGATATGGTGTACTCCAGATTTTTTCTCATGTATCCAGCTGCAGTTTCTTAATCCTCTGCCTTCATGTATACAAACATATCTACAGGGTTTTATGATGGCACATTTTGTGAACCAGGGAAAGAATATATTATTCATATCGCCTCTATCAAATGGGTAATCTACATGAGAAGTGAAGATGACAATTTACAGGGTCACAAAAGTGTGTGATCCTCTACAGGACTGAAATAGGCCAAGCTGACGATTTTAATTCATTGCATGACAGGGAAAGAGAGGAATCAACAAAATCACTTTCTCTGCCTGTCACAGTCTGTTACGTAAACTCATGCAATATCAGTGATCTTTTGCTCCTTTAACTTGATTATTTCTGCTTGTCTGCGCTTTGGGGCTTGGGACTCATCATGTGGGAGTTTTATTGGTTTCTAGGAATCTTTACGTGTAAAGACATTGATTTCACTCTTGATTTGTGTTCGTACTCTTTAGTCGCTTTATGATGACATGTCATACTTGGAACTATACAAAAATTAGTTTTCGATCATTTATGAAGCCTGTTTATAGAATTGCTGTGAACAATCCAATTAATATTTGATTGAATTGATGATTGCTATAATTGAATCCTGCTTTAATTTTGTGATTCTGTTTGGTTGATTTGACATGCTCAATGAAAAAATAAGAATTATAATGAAAAAAATAAAATATTTTAAAGTCTATAATGCATAATTTGATATTTGATGTTTACTTTTATCTATATTATGTTGTTTTTTTTTAAAAAATACTTAAACATATGAATAAATAAATAAATAAATTAACTAAAACAATGTGTGTGTGTGTGCGTGTAATGTGTATATATATTTGTAATATTTTATTTTAATACATTCGTTTATATATATACACATATATATTGTAATATATCATATATGACATTTTTCAAACAGCTTCCTGTTTTTCATTAATTTAATAAAATTATAATAATACAAGATTTTTAAACCTATAATTGGATTTTTTTGCTCATGCAAACTTCACATTTTTGACTTTTTGACACACCAAATGTATTCATAATAATAATTTAAAAAATCATAATAGGGGAGGCATAGGTCATCATGTGTACAAACTGCTTTTTTTAATGTTTTTTAATACGTCTGGACACAAAATGAGTGCAACGTCATTGACCATTTGACATCTAAATACATCATGTGTAATGTGCTGTATTTAATGTGGATGGTTGTTGAAAGCGCTCCAGGTGTGTAACGGCCCATCTTTTCTCTTTCACAGCTCTGTATTCCATCATTCTGTTCTGCGTCTTCCTCTGGATCCCCTTTGTCTATTTCTACTACGAGGAGAAAGATGAAGACAACAGCAAGAAGTGCTTGGTAAATCTCACACTCCTTCCTGTTTTTCCAGTACACCCATTCATTCTGAAACAGATTGCCTTTTCAGCCTTACAGGGATAATTTACACAAAAACTGGGTGGGAAAAGAGCTACGTTAAGCTATTTGTACTCAATAAATAGTGTGTACTATACTAGGATGTAAAGCAAGGCTTGCTGTCTGTGGTTAGAAAAGTTAGCATTAATCATATCAACAGAAATGCCCTTGAGGTATTGCTAAGTGATATTTGCCTGATTACAGTTAAGGCAGTTCATTTATAATAAGCCAGTGAGTTCACCTAGGCTCAATCTGCAAGAGATTTGACTACATTGAGGTAATAAAGTGATGAAAACACATCCTACTCACTATATTGCTGCTCACTTCAAATGTCAAATATTTCTCTCAAAGGACGCTAGAGTGATGTGCAAAATTGCATGCTGAGGAGCTTCCTCCATCTTGTAGAAGTTATTTAGTTCTTTTTCCAAACTTTCCACTCCTTCTTCTTTCAAACACTTAGAAGTGGCTCCGTTCCAGAACTATTGAGCCTCCTACATAGGCAGCATTTTCAAAGCAAGATAGGTACTGTCCTGAAAGGGAGGCGGGATGATTATGCTGCCTTCTTTTTTTTGCCCAATTTTCAGCAGAATTGCATATATCCTTCATGGGTAATGCAAACTTGTAATGCTTTGTGACATGCTTTGAAAAAAAAAAACCATCCAAGATAATGGTTGAAGCAAGAGGATTTTTATCTTATTACGTGGCATTTTATATTATATTATGTTGGATAAAGCATCTGCTAAATGACTGGATGTATATTATATTATATTTTGTAGTATTTTTTTATTCATTTATACTATTTTTACGCGTTTATGCTTATTTTTGTATATTTTACTATGTTAATTACATTTATTTAATATCAAGTTGTTAGTTTTGCAACAAGCAAGTGCCAAATTCCATACGCTTCATGTTGTCACTGCTGTATGTAAGCTGCACAAAGTTGCTCATTTAATGTAGAATATTCCAATTTGGTCACTTGTAAAGTTCTATTTTAGTTGGACACTGCATTTATCTCAGGTTTTGGAACAGAGCCACAATATCTGCATCAGAAAATAAACTAGGGACACTGTGTTCCTGACTTTTAAGTGCTGCAAATATGTAATTATACTCCAGCCCAAAGCCCCTCTCTACATGCAGCATAATTTATCACAGATTGATGACTTGATGAATACACTTCGATAAACCTGTTTTTTATTCTCTCATTACAGCAAGTGAAAAATGCACTGAAGTATACAATAGGATTTGTGATTGTGTGTTCAGCGCTGCTTTTGATTGGGTAAGTGCGATTTGTGGGATTATAGTATTCTGTGTGTGTGTGTCCATGTGTATGGAGTGGTTGATGTGAGCTTTATTATATCATTCATTCATCACCTTTAACCTCCATCGGGGGTACAGCAGGTGTGAGAATGCTGGGAAATTGTTGGACAGAATGCTGATAATAACCGATATTTGATGATTTTATGCTAAGATTACCTTTTGTGGAATTGGAGAACAAACTGTAGCTATAATCTAAGTAGCCATTATTAGTTAGTAGAGGGATATCTCTACTAGGGGCACAGGCTGATAATATGAAATTTCTGGGGGATTTCTGCATAATATGGGATACAAAGGGCTCTAGCCAAATCATGAATGATTATAATTGTCGATAAAATTAGATCAGAACCAGTAATTTGAACAATTTTGAATCAGAAGGTTCTGCTAACAGACTAAAATCAATATATTCCACTATAAAAGTAAATAGTTTATTTCTGGAGAGCCAGAGAGATGGAATTTACCACAGGACATCAAATTAATGTTAAGAAGCTTAAAATTGAGCCTATTTATACTTGTTCCTGATCTTATTGTACATGATTCCTGAGTTATTCCAAATATAAATATAAGTCTTTGTAATCTTTTTGTTCTTTTCTTGCTCCACTTCTCAAATTTCTCCATTCTGGTACTTTTTTTATCTATCCATCCATTCATCCAACCATCAATCTATCCATCTATATATCTATATCTATCTATATATATGTACACAGACACACACACAGTAGTCAACAATTGAATTGGTCAAAACCTTTTATCAAAGTTGTCTTAAAACCTAAAACCAGAATGCTTTCTTGTCTTAACAAATTTTATGATTTTTTTAATCCACTTCAAATGTTGACTACTGTGTGTGTGTGTGTGTGTGTGTATGTGTGTGCGGGTTTATGTGGTTTACGAGGACACAAATTTGCATAATGACATGGGTATAACATAGGCATTACAATATGAAGGTGATTTATGAGGACGTTTTCAGTGTCCCCGTAATTCAAAAGGCTTAAAAAACATACTAAACAGTGTTTTATGAAATTCAAAAAGTGCACACAGTTTCCTGTAAGGGGTAGGTTTAGGTGTAGGGTCAGTGTAGGACAATACCACATACAGTTTGTCCAGTATAAAAACCATTACGCCTATGGTGAGTCCCCATAAATCACAAAAACCAACATGAGTGTGTGTGTAGGTGTGTGTGTGTGTGTGTGTGTATATATATATATATATTGATTCAGTCGATTCTTGATAGATGCCTTGATGTATTTTGTGTTTTGTAATATTACAGGCGTAAAATAGAAGCAAAGTTTTACACTGACAAAAGTGATTATTTGGAGTTAATATACTTTTTTATCGCTGAAACATTGGAAAAAAGACTGTAGTCATGGATATCACTTTGAAATACCTTGTCTATGGTATCGTTTTTGCACATGAACTACAGCACTTGGTGCTGTAAATACCAAACTCCAAAGGCAAAGTGAAATTATCTGGCATCTCTAAACCTGGCAGTTTTCAAGACCTTGAAAGGTTTTTTGTCAAACTGTGTAACAATTGTTAACCGAACTAAAAACCAACATGCAGTCTAAATGTGTACAGATACATGGCAGGGCTTTGTCCCGTTTAACCTCGAGTTTATACTTTTTGTTCTCAGCAGTGCTCGTGCAGCATAAACATAATGGATTTTCTTTGCCGCTGCAAGAATAACACGTCTGCTCACCAGGTCATATAATTTAATGTGCTCTCAACCATTAAATAGTGTTCCTGTGGGGCAGGATACCTTCATCACACCTTCATGTCGTATAGACCCAGTGGGATGGGTTACTTTGATCGCAGAATGGGAAGAGGGACATGCCGTGGACCAAATTTAAAAGTGGGGATGGCACTTCGGACAGAAGCAATTTGGTGTTCATTTTACCTTTTGAACCAGTGCAGTGTTTTACCAGGAGTATTGTGTCTCAGGGTTCTTGATGTGGGAGGACATGATGGCTTTTTCCATCGTCTTTTTTTCTGAGGGTGAGACGCAGAGTCCCTGTGTTTGTGATTGTTCATTTGGAGAGTGACTTCTTTTTGTTTGCCTGTTTTGATTGGTCTGCGCTAAGGATGGGACTTATAAATGGAGAGCTGACCCTTCCCAGCCTCTGTAGTCCCATTCAATCTCTCGTACCCGTCGAAATGTCTCGAGAGCTCTAAGTGCACTCTATCAATGCCGTACTGGGTCTAAGCTCCAGACACATGGGCTCTGTCCTAAATGGATGCCTTCATGTGGACCTGCATTCACGTGGCATTTCTCTAGTGCGTCTCTGTGAAGTCCACGAGACCGCAAAGTGTCCCATTTGTCATTTTAGGTCTCAAAAGGGTGCTCATGAGGAAAGATCCTTAATCAACTGATCGTATTTGGGCTGTTAGCCTGCAATTAGCCACCAATCGTTGCTTACAAATTTGGCTGTGTGCTTTTAATTTAGTGTCTAATGTGATATCATTTAAAAGTGGAAGTTAACTATATACACTGAGTTTGGCTGACATAGGATTTTGGACCTTAATTGATGACGGCAAATGACAGGGAAAGTGGATACAAAGGCCAGATACGTGTCTAGTGTTTGAGCTTGTGTACCTTTGCATAAACTCTCATGGAGTCCTTGGTCGATTTATGAAACGGCGTCCTGCTGTGCGTACAGTTTACAACGTAATTTACTGACACCCCTAAAAGATGACATTTTCATGCGCGACACAGCTTTTCTGAAGTGACACGTCAATTGAACTCGCTCAGATTATGCCAGTGAGGCTGAATAATGTGGCTGCCTTTAAAATCAAAGTGACCCTATTTTGTGGCCATTTGCATCTGTTGTGATTTGAATGTGGCCCTTTTGGCTTCTGAAGTTGCTGATTGGATGTTAACAGTGGGTGTTATGTGTGTCCTTTAGGGCTGCATGATTATGTTGTCATATATTGTGACATTTAACGTACAATATTGTTGCTTAGATGTTCAGACAAGCAAAAATGATGCATGAAACATGATGAATATACCCTATCAAGGATATTTTATAATATTTTATAATATCAATATAAAGATGAACATGCAGTAAATTATTAATACTAAAATTTCTGACTGAGTACCTCAATTGTAATAATAAACAGCATGTGCACTCTTTATTATATTATATATCTTTTATTATTTTAATTAGCTGTGCCTCCCCAGTATTTTTTTTTTTATTCTGTAGGGCCAGACATTTAATAGTCATTTAATAGTGTTTTTCCTAATTTATGTATTTTTATTACTTTTTGCCTTTTTCAGCTGCATATTTGCGCCGTTAACCTGGTTTGTTATTTGGACCATTATTTATTATTATTAATATTTTGTGTTTATTTATTGATAAAAAAATTTTTTTGGAAAAGCAGTGGTCAGAAAGGGTCATATATGAGCCAAGTTTTTGTTTTTCAAAGTAATACACTACAATGTTGCATCAGACATTTAAAAAGTTGTGTTAGTTACTTTTTATGGAAAGTAATGCATTGTGTTACTTTTGCACTACTTTTTGTCATCTGAGCTGGGCTTGCTTATTAATTTCCTGCTTATTAATTTTTTGGCAGCTGTAAAGGCCCTTTCATATTAAAAGTGAAATTAATAAGCCTCAGGCTGAATGAAGCACCTCTGCCTTTGTTTCTCACTCTCAAATTCTCTCAAAACGGGGTTTAGGAGAGGTAACTTGCATGACTTATTTAAAAAAGTAACTCAGATATTTTCTTGTACATTAAAAGTTATGCATTACTTTAAAAAAAGTAATCATATTACATAACTCTCATTACTTGTAATGTGTTACCCCCAGTACTGTATCACAGTTATAATTGCTGGACATACAAATTATAGAGTTGATATAGACTAAAACTGAACCTTATGGTTAAAACATGGATTTTTTTTCAGACCAGCTGAAGCCTGAGGAATTTGCTTATGCAACCTCACCTTGTGAGTGATGTTCTCCACATTTGAGATGACTGGCTTTCTTCGTGTCGCAGATATTTACTCAGAATGGGAGCATACTGTATCCTCAGTAGCTTTTAAAGCTTGCGGCGATACATCACATGAGCTGTATACAAGGATCTCTACATGATAGTTCACAGTAAACACACTCATGCCATCAGCCACAGACATACATATATACAAGACAACACTTTTCCTTTTGGGTAAAGGTGCTCCACTTAAAGTTGAATAATACATTTGGAAGGAATGTTTTTAAATGATGTATACTCACATAAGATAAAGATTCCTACTTTTTTTAGTGGCGTAGAAAAAGATGTATTCAGCGTTAAGATGGTCATACCACTTATGTTAATCTGAATGTTTTCCAGATACATTAATAAAAAATGTATCAAATTAATAAAATGATATCCCTTTAAATTTTAACTTCAGACATTAAATATGTTTCTGTTTAATTTATATAATACATTGTATAGCAGAACTTTGAAATTAATTATCTTGGTGCTTTCCTTTCAAAGTAAGAAAGTATTTTATTGATATTTTCAAGTGTAACTTTTATTGGATATGGCACCACAACTCTTAAAGGCACAATATGTAAGTTTACGCCACTAGAGGTAGCATTTTTAAAACAAGAACAGAGGCGAAGTTCGATGAACATTGGAAGATGTCGTTTTCACAAATCATGTTCACAAATGACTATTACTTTCACAATGAATAAATATATATTTGCTTACCCATCTATTAAAACACACGCGAGAGTGGAGTCTCTGTCCAGGCCGAGGTTTTCGCGATGCTCTCTCCATTTCGGAAACGCCGCGCCAATATTTGTTCTCGCTTTATTTCGTTGACTGTTCCAATATCTTCTCGCCTCAGTTTTTATACATCTACGTTTTTTGGGATTGTGGAGAGTGTAATCATGATCAATGATATGGAAATGCACAATCAATAACTACCACTTCCGCATTTGACCACGCGTGTTGCCGTAATATTGATAGACGAGGATTGCGCAGATATTGTGTCATTGATAGACGACAAGGAACAGGGATGGTTCATTATTTAAAATTGGAATTTCTTTGAATTTACAAATCCTACAGAACTTTTGAGATAATGTAAGTACACAACAGCATGAAATATATAAAACAGTGCAAGTGGTTTTTGTATATTTTATTACAGAAATCTTACATATTGTGCCTTTAAGCTGACCAATATCATTACATTATGACTGATGAATTTGAACTTCTGTTTCAGGACATTTGTTCCATTGGAGTCCCCGCCAAACCAGAACTCTACTCAGTGGGAGAAGGTGCAGTATCTATTCGAGGAGCTGGGCAGCAGCCGTAAGTAACATAAAGGCCTCTTTAAGTGAAATTGCAGGTCAGTTTTACTGACGCTTGCAAAGAAAATGGCAAAAAAAGAGCTTTGTTGAAGCCTTCCGGGGCCACAACACCAAAACGACAGGTACTTTTTAGAAAGCGATGGATGGTGCCGAGCCACGAGCAGAGGTGATGTGTGGGTTTGGCAGCCCTGACATTTAGCCTCGTCAATGTCAACAGACCTCATTGTGCTACCTAAATTTGCTGTCTTGAAAAAAAAAGAAAAGACCTGGCTGCTTTTGACATGTCAATCAGGTCTTCCATTTGAAGCAGGAGTGGCAGGCCCATGTTTGCGCCTGCACTTATATATGTGTGATTCAGTGTGGCCTTGAACATCCACCTCTTTTTCTCATTCTCCATTAATGCAGACAAGGTTGTAAAATAAACTTCTAATTTGCTTCTTATTAATGGTTAGTAAAGTAGTTGTTTAGTTTAGCTTTTTTGCAGGGTTAGGGATGTAGAATATGGTCATGCAGAAAATGTGTTTAGTAAGTACTAATAAACAGCCAATATGTTAATAATAGACCTTCTAATAAGCGGCTAGTTAGTAGTTATCAACATTTGTTTTTTGTTATTTTTAAGTAAATGTGATGTAATATAAACTTTATTTATTTTTGTTAGTTGCCAAAGCAGCATTTTTATTTTTAATTAACTTAAAGTACTAAAATAAAATAAAAAATTAAAATTAATCAACATTAAAGAAAATAAAATTACAAGAATAACTAAAACTTGAATAAAAATTAAAACTAAAACAGAATATATGCAAAAGAAAAATAATAATAAACACCCCTAACTGATTTTGTTCTCTTATGTTGTATTTTTGTTGAAATGTAAGTTTTGCAAGAAAAAAAAAGTGCGCCAAAGCCTGAGGTGTTCACTCTGCCGAGGTTCACACCTTTTCTAATTTTTTAGTATATTTTTCTATGTGTAATTAAGGGACTGGTTGAGAAAAAAGGAGTCTGCAGAAAGGAAGCTGTTTGAGTATTTTTATGTCAGTGTTCTCCAGAGCCTTCACATTCTGAAGGTCACATAACAAGTCATGTCTTTTTTACTTCCAGTACAAGTAATTTTTTTTTGTGCCACGGTTTGTTTTGCTCAGAGAAAGCAAGTGTGATTTGCCAACACCATGGTGTTCCTTCAGAGAACTTCCCTTGTTAGGTTGGTGTCATGACACTTGCTTCACTCTCCCTTGAAGACCATCAAGTTGGCAGGAATGGAGCCACTAAAGAACCCAGCCTAATCCAATAATAGCCTGGAGTAAGTCTGTGACTCTTTGAGACGGTGCCTGATTCCTGTGAGGGGGTCTTAGAGCTGTCATTGCTCCTTCCCAGCAGCCCTGGCCTAATGAATGGAAATCAAGCAAAAAGTCAAGGTGGAAGGAACATCGGAAAAAAGGGTCCTTTTGAAACAGGCTTGTTTGTCAAAATCTGCAGCAGAGCTTGAGGTTGACGGTCGTGGTACCCTGCTCCTCATCTCCACTCCTCGTGTTAAATTAGTAACCAGACCCTGTGTGCTATGTAAGCAGGGTTATCATGTCCCTGAGAAGCCTCGGCTGCTGAAAGAGCACCTTGACCCAAGAGGCAAGACAAGCTGACAAATTCCACACGGTGTCATTACGAAGCCATGGTTGTCCATTACCGATTCCACAGATATGCATCGGTTCAGTTGCCGGTTCCCCCATGTGAAACAGACATAAAACGTAAACTGAATGCAATACCCGATTCCCCATTAGCGGGTAAGACTGAGGCGAGAGGGCGAGGGAGCGTGCAGAAGGCTAGACAGCTGGAGATCTGATCTTATCACAGACATAGGCTCGAAAAAAATCTCCACTTAATTATGCAGTGGAGGCCCGGACCCAGAATGCACTCAGACAGCTCTTGTTCTCTGATTTACCTTCCCGCTGAGCTGAATGTGTTTCAGAGAGAGTCACATTTCAAATTGGAGTTGAAGTGACGTAGTGTGACGAGGAGGCATCAGGCATCAGCTATGCTGAATCTAATTTGGATTTGATGACATAATTTGGCGTTCATAGAGCTAGTCTGTAATGAGCCAGAATAGTGATGTGGTTGCAAGGTGTTAGATCCGTTTTAGGTATGTGGAAAATTAGATTTTTTTTTTTCTCTCAAAACCAATATCCATTTTTTAATAATGTACATTAAGCATTGTGATGCCACATTGTAATTCACTTGTAGCATTTAATAATAATATATTATTATTATTGTTACATTTTAAATGTATTATTTCAAATGTATATTATTATTATTATTATTATTATTATTATTTGTAACACTAAATTAATTTTAATATTAACTGTTTATTCTTTATTGGCTGTAACATGAATATATATATATATATATATATATATATATATATACACACACACACACACACACACACAAATATATATATATATATACACACACACACACACACACACACATATATATATTCTGTCCATTTTCATTCCATAAACTATTAAAAGATA
>JAUMHE010000014.1:2323628-2347820 GCA_032359235.1 Enteromius mattozi | reverse complement strand
AAACCTGCCTTTTTGAAACGGAAAACCCAGAGTTTCTCTTATCTCAGGGTTACCAAACTCTGAGTTTTCACTTAACCTCCTTTCTGAAACGGGCGCCTGGACCATGTCAAATAAACAACACATTTATTGAACAAAAAAAGCATTTGAAAACATATTAATTGATTTCATTAATCCAATAAATCCCTGTAAAGCCACATTTTGAAGCACTTACAAGACCTAAATATGAGAATAGTTATTAGTGTGCACTGGTCTTTCAAATGGCTGAGAGAGAAATTTAAAGGCATGTGTTGTCAATGGGATGAAGACTGTCTGTTCATGTGTCAAAAAACTGGTTAAAGTGATGTCAAAGACATGTACAGTACAGTGCTGATGTGAATTGCATCATCTTCATACAAAGGAACTTGGCATCACAGGGAGTGAAGGGTAGATTAAAGCCTGGAGCATGTAAAACCTGTTTTTTAGGAAGCTAAAAGTTAGCCCTACCTCAGATGTCCATAGTATTTTTTTTCTCTTGCTGTCCATTACTGGTCACACTTGAGAGAAGAGATGATATACTAGAAAAACTAGGAATAAGGCAGTGATGGTAACCTGCCTACCCTTGGAAACAGCATACATATTTCATACTAGCAGGCCAGAAAGTATAAAACTGCTCAGCTTCTTCCTGCTTTTGAAGGTTTTATCAGTCCCCAGTTGATCTAGAAGTCTAGGTAACACTCATCAAGCAGTCTGAAGTGGCATTTCTTAGGGCTGTTGGCGAGTCCAGCCTGAGGGAGCTCCTCCAGCAGTCTCTGGAATTGAAGCAGATGTTTGGCGCAGCCTTTGGAGTGACTGAATACATTGTACAGTTATTGTACATTTCATATTGTGATGGGGTTTTTTGAGTCCACAGGTCTTTGAAAGAAGGAATGGCATCACCTGGTAAAGACAAGGGTTTACAATGTCATGGATTCAATCTCTAGAGAACACACAAACAGATTAGAATAAATACAATGATTTTCTAACTTTTTTTATGCCAAGGACACCAAAATAAGGCGATCGCATTAAAAATGTAAAATTATATAATTGGCTCTTTTTTTTTACTGTACTAAAGAGTCAGTGGAAATTAATACAATTTAATTTCAAAACATTATAATTTTTTATTATAATTTGTCCTTTTTTACTCATTAAGCATTTTCAATTCAAATCAGATCAATTTCGAATAAATCCTTTTATACGAAATACAGCTCCAATGCAGAAGTGTGGTATAATTATTGCATTGAATATAACCCAGTAAAACTTTATTTTGATTGTCCACTTTAGACATTCTACTAACAGTATGTACCTTTGCAACTACATGTCAACTTGCAGTCATTAGAGTATTAGTAGATTAGTCTGCTTGGTATCTTCCACCACTTAATTTTGATGGGTCCACATCATACTGACTATCAGAAACTTTGCATGTATTTCAACTTATTCTACTAACACTAAACCTACCCTAACAGTCTACTCTTAGAGTTAGTAGACATGTAGGTGCAAATAAATAAGAATTAATTGACATGTAGTTGACACGCAGTTCCAAAGTTGCTTACTGTATACTTAGTAGATTGTCAAAAGATTAGCTCAGATTAAAGTGTAATCAAAAAATGCATCAAAAAAGTTCAATGCTGAAGAATGCCATTTGCTCACCACAGACTTCCAAGCAATTTTGCCGCCACAACTATGCACAAGTGTATAATTGTCAGAACTGGCACCGCCATTGTCCATCCTAAAAGCAGTTAGCTGTTTGTTATGAGTTCATTCACCTTCAGATCAATAGTCAACAGAAAATAACCCTAAGAGAAGTGAACTTTCAATAAAACTATCGATTTCTATGCTGAAAAGACTTACAGTATGTCAAGGCACAGCTTTGTCGATGTACACAGCTTGGTTTAAGTGTCAGGACTGGCCAAATGCAGTCTGAGCAAAATAGCAAAGCAATCTTCAATGTTCCCGGGGAGGAACAAACAAGCACAGTGCACAGCATCCTTCTGTCATAATCGTGTCCTTCGTTCAATCAATAGCAAAGCTTTCAGAGACTTTATAAAAAGCCATTGATGTCTGGAGATAATGCAATATCATAATCCTGTGGATCTTTCTCTCCTCGGCCCAACAGATGCACTCATGCTATTAACATACATCGATGATTTAGTATACAGGTAACTGAATTCTCTCTTTAATTAGCAAATCAATACGGTGATTGCTTTCTGCTGTTGTAGTGAAAGGTCACCGGTGGGTCTTTGTATGCTGAATGATTGAATTTACATGGATTAAAGCAATTTAGCAGAGGTTTAACATTCATCTGTGGCCAGATCTGTTAAATAAACCCATTGCAGGTGATCTTAATGCTGTGACACAATGAACCCAGATGATTCATGCCCAAACTGTAAGCGCTCTACCTCCGGAGGTCCCATCTGCAGGGGTTGCTTGCATGCAATATATAAGAGGTGAAATTGTAGTTGATGCATGAGCACTCTGTGAACCAATGGGATTTGGCCTAAAGAAAACAGCATGACAAAATGCACTTGCAGAGAATTCTGCTTCCACATTTGTTACAAGGCCGCTTGCAAGATGTAAATGAAAATGCTGGCGGAGGAAAGGGCTTGTTCACGGTGACTTTGACATAGTGATTTTATAGGTATGCTTTGCTGGGACTTCTTACTGTGGTGACCTATTTTATTTGGCTGCTGTTTTGCTAAAAGTGGGGGTGTTATCATAATTGTACTTAAAAGTCTACACCAAACATGGAAATATGTTGAATCATTGAACATTTAACTGAATTATGAAAGTGCTGTAATGTCAGTCTTCATAATAGAATCATTAGTAAATGTCAATCTAAAAACTTCACCTGTATTTACATTGCTAACATTGCCTCCTGTCTGTTGGGGTCTATTTTATGTTTAATGTCACATCTGGGGCCTGTTTCAGAAAGGAGGTTAAGTGAAAACTCAGAGTATGTTAACCCTGAAATAAGAAAAACTCTGGGTTTTCCGTTTCAATATGGCAGGTTTGTCAAACTCGAGAAAGCAGGGTAAGTCAAGCCTGTTTCTGAAAGAGAGGTAAATTTTACTCAGAGTCAGTTACCGTGGTAACTTACTCTGTGAACCTAACCTGGTCAGGAGCAGGTTTTATTCTCTAAACTCTGAGTTTCTGTTGGTCTCCTCCCCTTTTTTAAAGACGAAGCGGTATTTCTCGCCTTAGCCTTAGTCATTCAGTGCCCACATTTCAGTCACACAAAGAACAAAGTTAGGAGAATGGCTTGTCCTTTTTTGGAGGATACCATAGATGAAGAGGCTGTATTAATTGGAAGAGAATTACATTTACGTCAGGCAAGGATTTTGATACCCAGAGTGGATTTTTTTTGTCTTTTCCCCATAACGTTACATTTTTGTTTGAGTGTTAATCTAATCCGTCTTTACATCACTAACATCACCCATCGTGGTCATGCTCTTACATGCGAGCTATGTGCAGCTTTACGTTTCTTTGCTAATGGAAGCTTTCTGTACAATATCGGGGATGCGGAGTAAGTAAGGCCACTGTATGCACTGTATGTATTTGTAAAAAGAAAAAAAAAAAGAATCCATGACATGCTCAAACCTTACCTGATTGAATTATGTTTTTAAATTTTATTTTCAGCTGCTGCCATGTTCTTTTAATACATGCAGGATTGCACCTACATGAAAATTACAATTAGATTCAATAACATAGTTTCAAGTTTTACCTTATTACTGCAAAAAATAAATAATTAGCTTCAATTCACTGACCTTCAGCAGGGACATGTACTGTAACTAGATTAATGGGATTATTACTCGTTCTAAAAACTACTTTTTAGTACTGCTTACATTCTAGATGTCATATCAACCGCTACCACTTGATCAATAAAAAAGGCAGACACACAAGTGCACTTTTAAATCTTTTAAAAACTCAATTTTTGAAATGTTATCTTAAACTGATCGACGTGTGTAAAAGTGGGAACCTTAAATTAAACATTTCCACTGAACATTAAGTTAGGTTATACATCCTAATAAGGTTATATGCATTCTTGTTTTGTCAAATTTGTTGTAGAAACTATGCAGTAGCCTATTTTATGTAATTTAATGCAATTTCATCTGAAATAACTTCAAAATTATGGCCAATTCCAAACTTTTTCAAGTGAAAAGTCAATAAACGTCACACATTACATTACTTATTTTTTATTATACTTCAATATTTAAATCATTTAAATGTAAACATTAACTTGAGCAGCTATGTTTTCCCACTCTAACTGTCTGTTTCGCCGATGCAGTGGTGTTGCTTTTATTTTTAAATATGTGCTCATATTTGCTGTAACTTTGCATGAGCACATCAACTTCAGCTGGAGAAAAAATATGCTGATCTCTTTTTCTTCAGATGTTGCCATGGTGACTCGTAATATCTGCGCTCCATTGATAATGCCTTTTTATAGTAGCGGCGTACCTGCTTAACTCTGAGTTAGTCTACTTAGAGTTGATTGACCTAACTCAGATCAGCTGTTCTGAAACCGAAAACTCTGAGTTTTTAATCCCTTGGTAAGTCAACTCAGAGTTCAAGTTTAAACTCAGAGTTGGTTGAGCCTCCTTACTGAAACAGGCCCCTGGTCAAGGAGGCAAACACGTGGGTTCAATCAAACAGGTAAGTATTTATTCACAACTCAAAAGAATGGCTTCCAGGCAAAACATGAACTGAATTTATTTAATTTATTTCTTCTTTGTCTATTTCTTATTCCTCTTCAGCAATAATGTGCATGGACATTTGAGACACATTAACCCCTATGGACTTCCATGCAATTTGCCAAAAATCAACACTTTGAAAAACATTAAGAAAAAAATTAATTTTTTTTTTTGATTGTTTGTTTTTTCATAGTGTTGGAATACTGCTTGGAAACCAATACAGAACCTGAAACTGGTTTTCAACACAATAGGAGAAAGTTTTGACACATTGACCCCTGGTGACCCCTAGTGAATTTGCCAATAATTAAAAAAGATTTTTCTGGAAAACGAGTCAAGTAAAAAAAAAAAAAGTAAAGTAAATAATATATATATATATATAATGTATATGTGTGTGTGTTACATCCATGCCAGGCTCCACCCTCACAACGCTCACTCTCACCAGAGTATTAATAACAGTCACCTGACACCACCACCTGGATCTACTATACTGGATATACCTACCTTGAAGTATCCGGAGTGATCTCTGTTACTCCTCTGCTGCCTAAATAAAAGACTTTGTTATATCTTACCTCCCTGGTGTACAGAACAGAAGCTCGGACCTAGCAGTGGGCAGAGACGTTGTGGACTCAGGCTGGCCCGGCAGCACGATCTTATACCGCTTTCACTCAACACTTCCTTGAGGTATTTAACCAACCCAATTGTGAAACATCACCGGGTGTTTCACCGGGTGAGGAACTCTATCATTTTCACCAAAATAATCGGACAATTCACGATTATTCTCTGAAATTGCCGCGGCCAGCGGATGGAATGAACAGTCATTGTTAACCACCTTTCGTCAAGGGTTAGAGCCAAATCTTCGCCTCATGCTGGCCGCTCAGGATGATTCAATAGGATTGGAAAAATTCATTCAACTGGCTCTCCGCTGCTCAGCTCACATCCAGTCTTATGGAACCTTATCTCCGATCACTGTAGCTTCCTCTCCCAGCCCGCCGGATCATCTAAGCCCTCCAGAACCTACACCAGAACCCATGCAACTTGACCTTCGACGATTAACTCCAAACGAACGCCAACGGAGAATGGCGCTGGATCTGTGTATATATTGTGGTCAAGCAGGGCATCACATGCGTGAATGCCCTCGTCGTCCTCCACGCCCCGTGGTGAGTATGATTCTACCCATGTGTGAAAAAATGTCGCCACTCACCGCTGCTGTAACACTTACTGCTCGTGGCATTTCTATTACAGTTGCTGCTCTCCTCGACTCCGGCTCGGCGGGCAACTTCATTGCGGGCCATCTCGTCCGCCGGCTTGGACTCAAGACTACGCCCTCCAAGATGATTTATCATGTTCAGTTTGTTACGGGTCAACCACTCACTCATCGCAATGTAAGACGCCGAGCCAGCCCCATACAGTTACAAGTTGGTCAATGTCATAAGGAGGAGATCTGTTTATTGGTTCTGGAGGGCTCGACCATCGACATTGTGTTAGGGCGCCGTGGTTGGCAAGGTATAACCCCATCCTCTCTTGGGAATCAGGTGAAATTCTCCAGTGGGGCTTGAACTGTTGGCCAGAGTGTTTCCCAGATCTTCCCTTTCAGCCTCCGGCTCCTCTACCTGTATGTACCACTTCAATAGAAAGCCCTGTAGAGAAACAATGCACTAACATCCCTGAGTGCTACGCCCCTTTTCAAGACATTTTCTGCCCCAAGAGAGCTGCCCGATTGCCACCACACCGCCCATGGGACTGCGCCATCGATCTGCTCCCGGATGCTTCAGTGCCCCACAGCAAAATATATCCGTTATTCATCCCCGAAAATAAAGCCATGCAGGAGTACATCCAGGAGGCCCTGCAGAACGGATACATCCGCCCTTCCACTTCCCCTGCTGCTTCCAGTTTCTTTTTCATCTCCAAAAAGGATGGTGGACTCCGACCCTGTATCGACTACCGGGCACTTAACAAGTCAACAGTCCTCTTCAAATGTCCTCTTCCACTTGTACCAGCCGCCATCGAACAACTACGAGGTGCCAAGGTATTCACCAAACTCGATTTAAGAAACTTAGTCAGAATTAAGAAAGGAGACGAGTGGAAGACAGCATTCATCACCCCTACTGGCCACTATGAATATCTTGTGATGCCGTATGGCCTTGTCAACGCACCCTCCATATTCCAAAACTTCATGTATGAAATCTTCAGAGACTATCTTCATCAATTCCTTATCATCTACGTCGACGGCATTCTGATCTATTCCACCACTCTACAAAAACACCAAGATCACATTGCCAAGGTACTCACTCGTCTCCGAGATTTCAATCTGTTTCTCAAAGCCGAAAAATGTTCCTTTCATCAGGATTCAGTACAATTCCTTGGATACCATATCAGTCGTACAGGGGTACGTATGGATGAAGGGAAAGTGGATGCAGTCACTCACTGGCCCAAACCTGTCTCAATCAAAGATCTCCAACGATTCCTTAGCTGTGCTAATTTCTACAGACGATTCATCAAAAACTTCAGTATCATCACCAGTCCACTTACTTCACTCCTGCGCAATAAACCCCAAACCCTCACATGGACCCCTGAAGTCTCCCAAGCATTTCATCTCCTGAAAACAGCATTCACTACTGCTCCACTCCTCATGCATCATGAAGCTCCCCCTATCAAGTAGGTCAAAAAGTTTGGTTGTCCACCCGGGATATACGCCTGCCCTGCAAGAAACTGAGTCCCAGGTTTGTTGGTCCCTTCACCATTACGGAGCAGATCAACCCTGTCACTTTCCGCCTTCAACTGCCACCTCACTACAGAATTCATCCCACGTGTCATGTATCACTCCTCAAACCATACACAGAGTATTAATTACAGTCACCTTGACACCACCACCTGGATCCACTTCCCATGCAATCACAACCACTATAAAACCACACAGCACTACCTGTCCGAGCTCGTTTGTCTCTAGTGGATTGCTGACACGATCTATCTACGATACGTATGACTTACCTCTATACTTACCTTGAAGTATTCCCTGTGTTCTCCTCGATCTGTGTGTTCCCTCCAGGCTCCTTGGATTTTCCTGCTGTGTCTCCTCGTCTTGAATGTGTGGTGTGTGGTTGTGGTTCCCCGTCTCAGTGTCTGCATCTCCAGCGATCATTCCTACCTGGGAAAGACAAGTTATTGACATTACTCCATTGTTTACATTCATTGAACATCTCTACTGCTGTTATACTCACCATTGCTCTCCGGAGCGATCTCTGTTACTCCTCTGCTGCCTAAATAAAAGACTTTGTTATATCTTACCTCCCTGATGTAGTCCGCTTCGTAACAGTGTGTGTGTACATGACTTTAAATCGAAGACAAGCTACAATAGCGGTCTTATCTGTTTTATATGATTTTTTTTCTCTCCATAGTGTCGATTTTTGATCAATTGAATGAAACCAAAAACAGAACTTGCAACTGGATTTAAGACAACAGGAGGGTTAAGTTAAAGGACACAAAATTAAAAGTCTGCCATTATTAACACCACTTTATGGTGGCAAACAAATAATTTCCTTCCATCAAAAACAAAAGGTGATGTTTAGAAAAATCGCCTTCATTAGAAATGGAAAACATCTGCTTGGACCTTCTGCAAGACTCATTTTGTGTTTTACAAAAGAAATAAAGTGAAAGGAGTTTGGAAACAACATAAAAGAAAAAGGGATAGAAGAAAGTTGTGATGGCCTTTATTCACTGACTGTTCTTGTTATACCAGGCTGTCTGTTCAGGCTCATTCATCTCACTGGAATTACTCCCAAACCTCATTTTCTGTGTAAATGCCCTTATGAATATTTACAAAACCTTCAGCATGCATTAATAGATTGTGGAGGACTTTACAGATTTCATATTTACAACTCCAAATATTTTTATGGAACTCAGGGTGCTGTGTTAGTTTTTTTTTCTCCATGAGGATGTTAATTAGAGTGTCTTCTCTGCAAATAAATGTAAAAAATAAATTACTATAAATAAACATTGATATAAAAACAATCTACAATGAAATTGCAAGTCATATTTAACATTAAAAACACAAAGAAAAAAAGTAAACTATAACACTGATAAAATTGTCATACATACATAATAAACACTAATAAAAACACTATGGGAAAAACAGAACTTACTGTTTGTCCAGCTGATGGAGACATTATGTTGCACTTTCTAAAAATAGTGTGTTAAAATTATAATTGTCTTTAGATTAAATAGACAAATTCAAATCCAACTTCTGTCTTAGGGCAACCAAATGCAACTTCTCCTTTATTACATTTTCCACAATGTCAGCGTAATCACTGCCAAATTCTGTTGCAGAAGATAGAAAGAAAAAAGAAAGAGAAAAAGCAAGCAAGTACGTACAAAATTGGGTAACATTTTACAATATCCCATTTGTTAGAATTAGTAATGCATTAGATAGCAAACTAATAATGTGCAATGTATTTTTACATTTATTCATTCTTGTCAGTGTTAGTTATTAAAACATAATCATTTGATTTGTTTATACACTGTACAAAAATTTACTTACAGCAATGAACCTAACAGAAGAAAATCAGAGAGCTATATTATGGCCATCATGATTTCTTTCATTGTGTATTAGGATGTAATATTTTAGATTCAACAATAGAACAAAGTCTCTCCTTAAAGAATTATGCTATTACAACTGCATGCTGTATAAATCGGATAAAAAACAAACAAACAGCTAAATGACTTCAATATATTCCATAAAGTAGGAGATATGCACTGTGTATTAGATTAACCTTGTGCTTCTTTTGCCTGCTGTGATTACAGCTTTGCCCACCTTTAGGTGCAGCAAAATGAAAAGATGCTGTCTACACTGTAGAAATGTACCGTACAGCTCCACCCATTAAACATATACACTCACAGGAGAAACCTTGACCCATTTGAATGAGTTATAGACCGTGGGTTAATACTGACAGAGTGACAAATGACAGCAGCAGAACCTTTTTCATTATCCATGTGAATGCAGACTGGAAAATAGAACTACAGCTGATCAGACCGAATAGATTGTAGTTTCCAAAATGATAGACCCTAATCTAATAATGAGCATGAAAGAAAGCATTGTGCAAGGACAGAATACCCTGCGCCGGGGAGAAACACAATCCTGAGATTCTTACATGTCATCTTGTACTGAAAATAGACTACAAAAGAGTAACTGAAGTATAGCACTGGAGACGATTGTCTTGGCAACTAGTGTGCTTAATGTTACTGAAGGCAGTAAAATAAAGCAGGCATGTGGTCACTTGTAAATAAGCGGTCGTGATATTGTTTAATCAAGGGTTCTATTCCTAGAATGATGATTCAAAGCTAATTAACAAGAAAAGTCTTTGCAAGTAGTTAATTCTCTCATTATTTTCGCTTTACACCCTTTTTTTTATCATTCGTTTGCAGATGCCACTTTGTTTGACATGTTATTGAATGAAATGTTTCATGCATTCATGCAACAGTGACACAAATGTTAGAAAATGTGTGTATACAGAACACATTCTATCCATATCATCCAAAGCCCTACACTAAAAAATCCATTAGTTGTTGGAAATCCATTACTGAACAAAATCCATAAATCCCCTGCTGTCTGTCCTTTAACTTATGGATTGTGTCAGTTTAGTTCCTTGCAGACTTAAATACAATATGGCTGTCGATTTGTTTTGAGGGATGTTCTTTTTTTTTTTCAGATCTCCTCATAATGTCAAATAAACTATTTTTGATAATTCTCTCATAAAACTCTCTCATAATTATTTAAAACGAAAGTAACATTCTGTATTATAGGTATCTCTTAGACTATTTAAGACTAGCTATGTTCTGATGTAGAATATAAATAATATAAGGGAACATAAATTAACATATGGCTGTCTAATGATAAAAATATTTAAATATTTAATATTTAAATGTTTAAATTAGCCATGCCTGCATGGTTTCATCGGGCGCACGCGCCAGGACCGACGTTAACTTCGTTGTTTATCGGTCTTGTTAGTGTCGCAGGCTTCAAAACACAGCTAATGATGAGTAATGAAGTTGGTCTTGGGTTATTGTGTTGTGGGATGTGTTTCCCCATATATTTATTTATTTGTGGCGACCTGCCATGATATTAAAAATGACCAAAGACTTTGTTGACTAAACATGAGCACGTAAAGCACGTTTAAAAATCAAACCGAGGTGTGGATGTTTTTATATTACTGTATTTCTGAAGGAAGACTGTCTTTAGAAAATGTAATTTTTTATTTTATCCTGCATTTAAGGCAGCGTTTGTAAGCTAAGAGATGCTTTGTCTACAGCCGTTACCAGGGAAACGTGCTTAAAGCACCTCCTGCTGGCAGAGAATGAGTCTGCATTTTTAATAAATCCGTTTGATTTACGCAGCGAACATATTTTGCTTGTAATCAAAAAAAAAAAGACTAAAATATTTGAACCACATTTTCATAACAACCAGGATACAGTCCTTGTGACAAGTCTGTAAGTCTTGTAACAACAATAATAACAAACCTAATATAAAATGGTCAAATGCAAATAATAAATCATGAAAGTAGATAACTGGACTTTAAATGGGTCATCGGATGGCCATTTTACACAAGTAATGATGATATGAAGATATGATTCTTTAGTATCTTAATGAAAGTCTATAACCTACTTTGATCAAAATGTAGATTGGGTATCGGCACATTACCTTCAAAATGAAAGTAATGCTAATCCTCTGTGTCTTCAGTAGCTCAGACGTCAGAAGTAAATGACTGCTATATTCATTATTACATTCAACAACAAAACATCTCTATAGGTTGTTTGCAATCACGTGGTTCTGATGACGCGAAAGATATAATATATAATAATAATACATTCAAATATTAATAAAGAAATATATTAGGATACAGGGTAACACAGTCATAATTCACTCAATTCTAAACGCCACACATAGACACAATGTAAATAAGATATTACAGTTCAGAGAGCTTCACTCATTATAACATGGTGGGATTGCAATGAAAAAAAAGCGTGCTGAAAAGCGTGCTAAAAAGCGTGACAGCTTTTTAGTGATTACATGTAAGCACTATTTCCTCGCTTTCTGCATTATAATCAATTCAGAATTTAAATAAAAGTTGTTTTATGTGCTGCTAACAGGACCCATGGCCAGAAACCCTGTATGCAGGAGTAACATATATCCTGCCGCATCCCTCATATAAATACGCCATTCTCTTTTGAATACCTTGTTTGCAGGGTAATTTTAGCCTGTATCCAGCGACTCAATGGCAGGCAAATATTTCAATTTAAGTTTAAAATAGCTCATAATCCAATGATTATCATAATAATAATAATAATTAATCATTTCTTACATACATCATGTCTATGTGCGGCGTTTAGCATTTAGTGTATTCTGACTGTCTCACGCTGAATACTTAAGGGTCGGCAGCACGGGATTATCTATCTGTATTAATATCATAATATATTATTACTACTTATATGAATAATTTTTACAGACGAGTATTATCCGACTCGGCTCCTCCCGGCCCCAGACGCCAGTTCACAAGTCACTTTGTCCTGCGTTATTCAGTAAATTTCTTGATTCTGACAGGAATCTCAAGACAGCCTGATTTGAGAAAGGGGATTTTAAAATAGAAAAAAAAGGAAAAAAACACTAAGTGGATTTTTATCATTATAGAACGGAAGTGTACATTTCCAATACACATTTATGTTCAAACAACTTGTAAAGTGAATTCTGCATCCGATGACCCCTTTAAAAAATACCTCTCTTCAAGAAATCCAAATGGAAGAGGCGGGGTTACGATAGGAAGTTAACGGAGACTCAGAAACTGGGTCACTTGCTTAAAGGGGCAGGCATTGCAACACACAATAAACACAATTGTAATTCTACCTAAATGAAAAAAAAACAAAACTCTGTTATATATCTGTTAGATAATGTGGATGTATGATCAGAAACAGCTGGGAGCAGGACCTATTCTTAACTTGTGTTGTTCTGTTACTAAATCATTACATGGTGCAGTAAACCATTGTGTGGAGATCTTGTGGAGATCTTGGCTGCAAAAAGCTTCACTGAATTGTCCTATGAAACAGAAATTGTGATTTATACTAACTGATATTGTGTAAGAGCACTCACTAGCCCTATTATTTACTTTCCAGTGTTCGCTATTCCAGCATACTGAATACTACCATTTTGAACCACAGTAGGCTACTTGCTATTCAATCTAAACACCAGCTGTTTAGTCAAAGGGGGATCTAACAACCTAACAGCACCATAATAAACGTATATAGCCTATTGGCAGACCACTACCATGTGGAAGACTTTTTAACGCCTTGCCTCGGGCAAAGAAAAATATTATAAAAGGTCTTTTTACCCAATGCGATTACATCAGCGTTAAACAATCTCATATATACTGTATATATGCATATTGCAAAAACCGATAAATGCCACTTTAAAAGAAAAGAGCTGATTGCCGTGCATTATTCTCCACATATAACGCGATCTGAACCCTAGACGTTTTGTCAAAAAAGCCAGTATTGTCCACTTCAGGTTTTACTGCAGAAGCTGATAAGCACCCTTGTTGTTTTTGAACAGAAGCCGATGAGTCAATTTTAGGGAAATGTTTTTACGGAACCTTGCAAAAGCAGTGGGTTACAATGATGAGGGAAAAGCTCTGTGTATTTTAAACAAACTTTCATTTTGTAAATTACATGTTATTACTACAAGTTATTACTTAATTAAAAAAATGCAGTTTGATTGATATTACTTGGAATGTGCAATAAAAAAAGAAAAACGTGTATATATAAGTAATAATAATAAACAGTATACACACACACATATATATATATATATATATATATATACACATATACACACCCAGCTATTTTTGTAGCTACTTTAACATTTGCCATGTCAGTCATATATGAAACATTTTTGGTTTTAGAGTAGACTATTTTTTGGCTAAAGTTTTATTTTATTTGCATTCTATACTGTACATGCCACAATTGTATATTACATGTTCTACTTCTGCAAACCATCTGTTCTAAACTACATTCAAGATTCTAAAACTGATTACATCGTAAATATGTAGCAGATCTTTCCATGCGCAGGCCTTTGGTGTGGTCAATGCCTCAGACAAACTGTTTTTGAGGCATCAATAGAGAAAAGCTTTTTGCTTACTTTATGATTTCAAATCTTTATTCTGTTTCTCGCAGCCCTTATTGACAAGACGCGTCGTCAAAACAGATGTTCTGCAGTGCAGCCCTCAGCAAATTTTATCTGGACATCAAATCGATGTGTAATCATTATTGGAGGCTTCACCACATGGAATGAAACATTGAAGTAAGATCAATCCAGCTTGAGCAGATCGCTACAAACAGCAGAGCTGTTTCATTTGTGAGCAGCGCTGAAAGTTGCACTTGGAATGCCAATAATTAAAGGGTGGAACTTCAGTGCAGAAACTGGATTTTTATTTTTTTTTAAACAATCTGGTCTGGTTGTCCATTACTGGAAAATTGCATGCGACATAATTGTGAGCATTGTCTAATTATAACTAATTACATTTAATTGACTTCTCGTTTATCAAAACGGTTCATTTTCTGTCAAAATTTGTGACAGTCACTCCAAAAAACAGTTAAGCAGCCACCAGCTTCCATGATTCTGGAAAATGTTGTTAGCTGTAGTAACTCATCATCATCCATTTGCCGCACAGACTATAATTAACTCATAAGACCTTTGTGAGAGTCTGCTGCGCCTTTGTGAATTATGCACTGTTAGTGAACTGTGAACTTTTACATTTGGTGATGCTCATCATAAAGTGCTGAACAATTTACCATGAATTACAGTAACTGGCTTTTTTTATTATGGCTGAAGTCGACATGGTCAGTGGGTTCACAAACCCAAGGACAGGAGGTGAATCGCAGCAGGTGTGGTGGCACTATCCCAGGATCTAGGACAGTAGATTTCCTCCAGCTGGCCGAAAGCCTTTCCCCCAGGCCGCTGAACAGCCAGCTGCCTGAACCAAGGTAAGACCCTCAGCGCACCGGGGGGAACCTGAATCTTAATGTAAACCGACTCATCTATAAATGATGGCAAGCGGCGATTAATCAAAATTTGACAATGTGTATGGAGGGGTGGCGGAGGTCAGGGGGCTCTTTTTTCCCCTCGGTGCTTTGGAGACTCACTATCACAGCAGCACCGAGCAGTGGCATTCACAGCCTCAAGACCGCTGTTTCATGATCAAATACTGAAATAAAACATTTACAATGCAACCAACATGCTGTTTAATGTTAAAGAAATATTTCACACAGAAATGTAAACGATGTTATTGTTTACTCAAGTTGTGTCCTTAAAAATCCATCTGCTGCTGTTTTCTGGTGAATACAAAAGGAAGAATTTGAAGTGTGTTGATGCAGCCTTTTACCTCATAGAAGCCATGTTTGTCAGGATCTAAAAAGATCAAAAAGAAAGAAACACATTAATAAATTTAAAAATATATAAAACATTCTTATTAATTTAGCAGATGTTTTTATACAAAGTGATCTAATAAATTTGATTTCTGTTTTATATTCCATATCTTATGGATCTGATCTGATGGTCACACTGTAGTTTGCGAACCAATTCTCACTATTAAGTAACTACTATGTATCCTAATTTACTGCTCATTAATAGTTAGGGTAGTAGTTGTTATGCGTTTAATCATGGGGTAAGATGTAGGGATCTAAAATGTGGCCATGCAAACAAAGGCATTAATATGTGCTTATGCTAGCAATATGCATGCCAATAAGCAAATGCACGTCCTGATTTTGCCAAGTTCGATGTGTCACTAGGTCAAGATATTTTGTTGACCCTGGAACAACATTTTAATGCAAAAACAAAGTCTTGACCATATCTCTACAAATGCCTAAATTCAGCGAAAATGATAGATGACTGACACTGATGTACAAGCAACAAACATTGATTGTAAGCCTAAACTTCACAAAAAACTGTTAACTGTTTCTACAAATCTGATTGGCTAATCACAATGTTGTCCCAGGGTTAACAAAGATGTTGACCCAGGGACATGTTGCAATTGGTAAAATCAGGTTAGTGACTAGTTAACAGTGAAGTGTTATAAAATTTTTTGTCTTTTATGGAAAACATGACAGCATGAAAGTAAATAAATTAAAAAAAAAAATAATGTTGTGTGAATTTTTTCTTGAAAAAGACAAAAGCCGTGTGGTATTTATATATTGTGATGTTGCAGACATGTTGACTGCTCAGTGATCCTCTCTAATATTGATTGGAAATATGGAATTTGCACATGAAGCTTAATGAGGCAAAAACTAACAAACATGTCCAGACCATTGAGCTGCATCATCCTCTTAACACAATTCACACTTCAAAATAACTTGCAACTCTTGGCTACATTCATCATGTTAACTGGCCAATTTACGTTTTGCACTACAGTATAAATATTTATATTATTCATACATTATTGCATACTATACTTTGTTTAATTAAATTAATATACATCGCATACCTAAGCAGTCTCAGACACGTTTTTTTTTATTTTTAAGATTTATAGATTTATTATGCTTACTATTTGCCAATTGGGCATACGAAAAATTTATTAATTTAAGAAAACAAGTCTTAATATATTTTATTTCTTCTCAAGTAGTCAACTAAAGATTTAGATACTGGAAACATAACAAAAATACAAATTAAGAAAATAATTGCAGTATGTTGTGCCACAAAATCTTTGAGAATCATTCATAAATGAAATCACTGTGTGTTGGTAGTTTGGCTCACATGCAGGAGAACAATTACACAAATAGTATTTCCTGTTGTTGAATATGATTGCATTTACGATCCAAGTTACTCCTGCCAACATTCAAAATGTCCTATTATTTAATTATTTTCCGAATAAGAATTATTTGGTGGCAAGTATGATGCCTATTTTGTTCTTAACTCAATTTAATTAACAGAGTCTCACAGAGAACAGAGACAATGAGACACTTTGACTCTAAACATATACTGTCACTAAAAGGTCATGCAAAGGCCAGAAATGCAAACTATCAGTTTTATCTCCATATACACTTAATGGCATGACCTTTTTGGGAACACGTTCTGACATGTTTTGTCATATCTCATTGGTGGCAGTGTTTATCTTCAATATGTTGGTAATATGCAGCAGAACAGCTTATGTTTCATGGTATGGAAGGTTTGTGTGAGATCTTCATGCACAGACCCCACAGCAGCCAATCAACAACCAATAACTTCATATATTTTTCTTTCCAAGGTATTTTGGCTGGAAACACATGAATAGCTGCCATTGGAAGTGCATAGAGATGCATACTAATGAAGAAGATATTTACGATTCTGGCCCAGGAAGATTCCCTCATATTTCTCCTCATTTCCACCCTACCCAGCAGCAGCTGTTGCAATAATTTCCCAAATTGGCCATTGTGTGTTCAATTTCTTATAAGACACCTCCATCACCTCCATCTTCCAATAGAACAAGCTTTGGCACAACCAGTATGCCATTTTAAGTCTTTCCAACATTTTACATATATCACAACTCTGGAATGAATTGGGTAATGCATTTTAACTCCTTCTGATTGCACAGTAATTCTGTATTGAAATTCTTTTTTCTGCAATGAACGATAAACAGACATTTTTCTCTGGCAACCAGCAGTCTCAAACTAAACAAATTACATCAGGGATGCACTGGTTTTAAAATTCTGCCTAATCATGATTACCTATTCTATACCATTTTGTTTGAATAAAACTACACCCAATCATTTGTGAATAACTGATGGAAAATAAACAAGCTAATAATGATTACGTAATTTTGGAATGCTTAATTGTAATTGCAATTAGAAATTTGATTAATTGTGAAGCCCTATATACATATATATATATATATATATATAAATGATAATATGTGAATTGATTTGCAGCAGTAAGCCTGTACTAAAAAAAAACAAAGAAATATTTTTAGAAATTCCTAGAAAATATATGTATATATACATATATATAGCCAATTTGGCCAGTGGTATGAAAGTTTGAGACTCCGTATTGTTTCTTTCTTTTAACATAGTAAAATAAATAATAAAACTCAAATCATTTCATATCCATAACTGAAATAAATAAATATCTCTTTTCTCAAATAATGACTGTACGTTATGCCTTACATTTATTTGAATAACAGCAAAAAAAAACCGTGTGTTTTCCATAATCCTCACATGAAACAACAGAGAACTGTGTTAATAGCATATGCACAGTTAATGCACACTCTTTCAAAACAACTCCTCTGCTGTGATAGGAATTAGCTCAACCAGCCCCTCACATTGAAATGCTGTATTTCTGAAGTTATTTGTCACTGTCATGTCACTCATTACCATGCAGTTACAGTTTACCGATTACGCTTTTATCAAGTAAGCTTCGCTGTCAATGTGTGAAAACACATGTTAATTCATTCTTTCAAACAGAACAAGAGAGAGAGAGAGAGCAAGAGGGACCACATGCTGGCGCCCAACCAGATTAAGACTTTCATAAAGGAAAAACGAAGGTGTGCCAAGAACGAGTGAGGTCACATCCCAACAGCCTGATGCCTGCCGAAAGCAGAAATGTATTACTTTACCTGAAAATCCGAGATACCTCCGGGGTCTCGGATAAGGAAGCATGTTGTTGTGAAGGAAATGGAATATTCAAGGTGTTCGAGAAAAAAAAAAAAGCAGCACAAATAGCATTTAAAAACAAACGATATTTCCAGCTTATGCCGTAACTCTGAAATGACATTCAGACACAGGTCATTTGAGTCCCAACATTACGGTTAACACCAGATGCACAAATTACAGCTGACGGCAACTCTGAAGATTTTGACCCTTCACTAGTTTCCCTAGAGCTCCCTAGTCCTCACAATGCTGATAAATAACTGCGAGGAAAATTACTTTTGAAAAATGAGAAACGAATGACCTTTTGGCCACGCAAATGCCACTAACAAATCCATGTAATTAGACAACCCCGGGCTCCATGAGGATAACAATTAAACCTAACCTCCAAATAATCTGCACTCTATAATCATGCAAGGGAAGTCAACCTCAATATTGTGTCTTGAACACGACACAACACACCTTCGCTGCGAGCAGAAGCAGAAACTTGTGTGTGACGCCTGAAAAGTAAGCCTGTCCTAGTATATAAAGTTATACGAGCTTGACACCCACCAGAGGGCGAAACTGGGAGCAATAGGGGTACGGCACACTACTCATGAGATGCTGCCTCTGGATGAAGGAAACTGTGTAATTAATGACTGGTTTGCGAGACAGCGCCGCACGAGGGGTTCGGATGGATTTCGCTCTCCTCTTTTGACAAACAAGCTCCGGCCCGCACAGAGAGGTTGTAAGCCCTCCTTTGGTGAGGCGCCCTTGTACCGTGGTGCTAGTGTGTCCTCAGTAATTAATCCCATGTTTGCCATGATGCTGAAACAACCTAGATAGCTCCGGCTGGTAATTGATCTAAAGAGAATGCCTCTCAGACATGAAGAAGGGGGTGGGAAGGAGTATTCACATGTACAACGTCCTCATAAGAGCGGAAAGTGAAAAAAAAGTGGAAGGGGTCGGGTGTACTGTAAATGAATCACTCAGCCCTTGTGTTGTTACAAAACTGTATAGCTTTCTTTCTTCTGCAAACAAAAAATAAGGTATTTTTAAAAGTGAGTGTTGTTTGGACCCCACTGACTTTCACTGTGTGGGGATCTTTTGTGTCCCACTGAAAAAGAAAGTGAGTACGCAAATTATGACATTTCTCATTTTTGGGGTGATCCGTCCCTTTAAGATTGCATAGGAATGTCTATTTTTCACAATGCTTCTCGTTTCTTTTGACCTTCTTGAAAACTGTAACTAAAGATAAATCTGTCGTTGTGCTGCCTGGTGCACCTTCATTATGTGTTTTGACCTTTCTGACAATATTCTGAGAAAAATTACAGTTGGTGGATCTAATACTGCTGCATGACATTACATTTAAAAATGGAAATATTTTATTTACTCAGACTTATGTCGTTCCAAGTTTTCTTTTTCTGGGGAACAAAGAAGAATAATTGTTAGAATTGTCCATAGCCAACAATAAAAAGCCATTTTAGAAAATGTCTAAACTAATCAATTAAAAACATATATTTTTAAATGTCCTCAAGTATAAGTTCCTGCTTTTTTAAGGTTAAAAGTAGAATTACATCAAAAAGGAGAGACTCATCACAAACTGCAGCGACAGGTATGGCCATTTTAATGACTTCCTTCTCTTAATTATACACATAATGTTTTAATTATATCCCATCCATAATTATATGCATTTATAATTATATGTATAATTATAAGCTTTTAGCAAGCTTGTTTTATTTAGAACTAATGCAACACAATGACAAGCATGCTATAACTTATGCTTTAACAATTTTACCATAGTATCCTCATAAAGCAATGAAATGATTACGGTTCCATAAAGACTTCCATTTTTACAAGGCTAGCTGCATGTGATTTATTCTTGGTACACAGTTCAGTGGAGATGCTTGATGTTAATTGTTTGGAGCAGAAAACATTATTATATTACATATCTAAGACACCATTTTGTATACATTTAGCACTATAAAGGCACATCATAACAGATGTCAGACATCAAATAAGGCCTTGATCAGTAGATCAAGCAATCAAAATTGAATCAGATTTCTCAGCTATATTCTTTATTTTCCAAAGTTATAGCATCACAGCCTCGATCGCAAAAAGTATTTCTCCTCATGGCATTACAGCACAATATTTCAAAGAGCACGCAATCATTTTTACGTAGTATGTAAAAGGACTTGTTCCTTTTTGAGGTTCTTGCTTGCCTCAAAGAGTAAACAGCATAACAAATAATACTGGGACTGCTGGAATGCCGTTTCAAACTGTAGCAACCAGATGGATTTTTCCTTTTTTTTTGTTTGTTTGTTTGCCTGTTGCATAATTTATAAGACTGTCCTTCACTTTTGCACAGCACCACTTCTATGCAAGTTTAATACAACCTACTTCTTCCACACAAGAAAATCTTCTTTACCCCCTTGTTGTCTTCCTCCTGTTTGTGACTTGATACTCAGCCACAGATGGCCTGGATGCCAGAGAAAAAAACAAAACAAAGCCAAGGTAATGGAATTGTACAATTTCCAAACTTAACTGAAAATGGAGTATGATAAACCAGACTAAGACAATGCGAGATGTCTCGTCTCATTTTCTGTCTACCTTGATGGAATATACAGTGCACATTGAACAAATTTATATCTGTAATCAGGCTGAATGTGTGTTTTTCTGATATTGTGCAGAGCTTTTATTAGCTTTAGACAAACAGTGGGTGTTTTTAATGACATTTACAATGCATTTTAAGTTGATAAGATTGACTTTTGAGTTCATAACACTGTCTGCAAAACATTAAACACATACCATCCCAAGTGATATATTTAAAATGTATTCATTTCATACTAGGTATAGTTAAAACATATTTACTGACAGATAACTCGAGACCTACTGATATAACATTTTTAAATTAAACTTTAATTACTTGGAGTATTACTTGTGCACAATGCATATTTCTTATTAATACAATATTAGCACAATAAAATATACTAAGTATGTCTTTAATTGGACTTCTTCACAATTAAAGTGCATTAAGTACAAATTTAGTAAAAGTACAATTGCATGGCATTTTATTAAGTCCATAAATATGCAAATGTATTTATACTATACTAAGCATGAAATAAATGTAATTCAAATACATTAAAGTATATTTATTTTTCACTGGGGATATTATTATTATTATTATATTATTAAAAATTCTTGAAACAAGATAAATGTACTAGAGAAGAACTGCATAAGGAATAGTTCACCTGAAAACGTACTCAGGCCATCAAAAATGTAAATGAGTTTGTTTCTTCATCTGATTTAGAGTGATGTAGCACTACCTTTTCACCAGTGGATCCTCTGCAGTGAATGTGTTCTAGGTTAACGTTCATCATTTTTGGCCAAAATACCAGTCTATAATCCAAAAAATGCTCCCTTCTGATTGTGATGTTTTTATCAGCTGTTTGGATTCTCATTCTGACGGCACCCATTCACTGCAGAGGATCATGTAAGGAAATATCTTCCTGGATGACCTGTTCCTGTTCCTTTTTTTTAACACTATTGTATCAAAAATGCATGCTTTAAAAATGAGTCTTTAAAAAAAGTTGCTTCTCAATTAAATCTTATTTCAAGGGTTTTTCACAATTTAACCTAAAAAACTGCATTCATAATATTGCTTAGGTAAACTTCTTATCAAATTAGCTGCATTACTAGCTGTCACCTTCTATCTGCCTCTGAATATTATACCATAAATAACCACACCACGTGTGAGGCAAGTCAATAGTCTCACAAACATGCATCTCCATTTGGAAAAAAGCATTTGGGCTCTCCTCCATGGCTCAGATAGAGCGATGAGGGGGGATTTAAAATGCATGAGCTGGCTTTTTTCACATTCATTGTTCATCTCCTACCATATGGGGAGCCGAAGCAGGGCCAGAGGTCTCCTCTCACTAAATGAGCCATCTTTCTCATTGCATGCCCTGTGCCTCGCGAATAGGTCAAATCATGTTGCCATTAATATTTGAAACACACTAAATTGAAAAAGATGTTCATATAGAGAATGCCGCTTCCACTCTTCTAACATAATGATATATGTATAAAAAAGTCTTCCACATCAGCTCAGGAGATAGGCTTGTCTATTTCTCGTCCAGCCATTTATCTCGCTTTTTTGTCTGCTGATGAATTCGTTCTAGTGACAATTCCTGTCAGGATAATGAAATGCCACCCAAAGACTGTCCACTGCTTGAATGGGGACACAGCAGATATCTCCCCCAATTATTGTAAAAATTTTCTCACGAAGGTGATCCATCTTTTTTTTCAGAGAGCTTATATTAGTTCACATCTCATTGTGGCTGTGACCCACTCTTGCTGAAGTCTGAATAGCCTCTTCAGCCAGACCTCGGTTCAATTGTGTTCGAATATAGGTTCTCTGCAAGATAAGAATTTAATGTCATTGGCTGCCCTAGTTAGATTAAGGTACGCTGCACTCATCAGTGTTAAACTTGAACCTAAGTGTCTTCACTTGAAGATTGTGACAGCTAGTAGTCTGAAATCGCTTCATTTCAGGTCCTTCAGAAGAGACAGCGTTACGAAATTACATTATTATAATGCTGTGTGAGTTTTATGAAGGCTTAACTGTGAAAATATTCAGATTTTTAGACTTGTAAAATTACAAATATAATATTCAAAGTCTGTCCAATTAATATCTAAATAATGAAAGAACATGCAGCTCTATCATTTGCAGTGCCCACTTAAATTAATGACTGATTTCCTTGCACAGCTTGTCATATTTTTGTCAATAGAATCAAACAATATTACAATAAAATTTTGATCGTTTCAACAAGCTTATAGTCTACTGGATGTACAGATGTTTTGAAATGCATGGTGTGGAGAAACAATGACGTTTTATGCAATATTTCATGAGCAAGCCTGCACAGCAACAGCACAAATACAAATTGTGATATTGCTTTTGTTCAACATAGTCTGTACAACATTTCAACAATCATGAAGTTCACCTGTGCTCTGCTAACAACACACTACATACAAACAAAGAACAATCAAGTGTCACAACTTGGCATTCCTGTACAGAATTGAGTAAATGATTCAGGGATTATTTATACTAAAACTGTCAATTCTTCGTTAAATGGAAAAGTTGGTGAGCCCAGCGCATTGTCTAAAAGGGTTGTCCCTATTCTCTTACTGAGTAATGGGTGTGTGTTGGGCATAACATGCAATAAACCAATCAGATCTGCTTGTCCGCAAGCAAATACATAGCCTAATTCCGATACATGCAATGACTATCCATTATGACATGCAGGCATTTTTTAATTTTTGTAGACTACATAATAATAATCTTTTATATTGGGTAACACTTTATTTCAATAGTCCACTTTAGATATTCTACTAACAGTAAGTAACTTTGCAACTACATGTCAACTAAGTCATTAGAGTATTAGTAGACTGTCAGTTAAATATCTCCTAACACTTTATTTTCATGGGTTCACAACACACTACATGCTGACTATCAGAAACTTTGCAAATATATGTCAACTTATTCTACTAACCCCAAACCTACCCCTAACAGTCTAATCTGAGAGTTAGTAGAAATGTAGCTGTGAATTAATGACAACTAGTTGAAATGTAGTTGACGTGTAGTTACAAAGTTACTTATAGTTAGAATGTCTAAATGCTATCAAAATAAACTATCGAAATAAAGTCTAACCTTACATTGTAATCCTTTAATTTTTAATACCAGGCATGTTTGTGTATTGCTGCACATCCCTGTAGGTGTGGGCGATATGGAAAAAATATCATATCACGATTTTTTCTGGGGAAATCACGATTCACGATTTTTATCCCGATTCTTTTTCAA
>JAUMHE010000014.1:2297873-2323528 GCA_032359235.1 Enteromius mattozi | reverse complement strand
CATTCTCTGTGTGTGTAGGCCTACTTATATATAATAAATATACACAGCACACACATATTAGCCTATGTTAAAGAAAAAGTATATGTATATATATATATATATATACACACGTTTGTTTGGTTTTTTATTGTGAGGCTAACCTTTCCTCACATTTCTCTCCTCACAATAATAAAAAAAAAAAAACAGATCAGTGTTACTATGCCCAGCCTTCATCACTAAATGACATAACATCATATTTGATCATGATATATGATCACTTTAAGAATACTTAATCAAAAAAGTTCAAATGTGTCATTATTTACCTTATGCTGTTCCAAGATCCTTGTGGTATCCTTTTCTTTCTTCCTTCCGTGAAACACAATCAGGCAATTGCTTTCAGTGAAAATAGATTGATTCCAAATGTCACGGGGAAAATCATAAAAGTAGTCTAAAGGAATGGTCTTCTGAAACAATGTGGGAGGAACACCATGAAATTTGTCAATTTTCAACTCTTGCATTGCGGTCAAATCATTTGCGGTGAATTTCAATTCAAAAATTGCGCCTTGGAGCCAGGGCTTTTGTGCGCTGATGGCAAACAGCATTGGTTCACGCGTGTCACATGACCTATTGCTTCTGGGTGAGTTTTAAAAGGCTGCAAGTTTGTGTTTGAGAGCGAAGACAGATGTAATCTGTAAAAGATGGCTTAAATTTTACACTCCTCCGCACACGACGCAATTGTATGAATTAGGGGTGCTTGGCATGTTGTTTACCATTTTTTTTATGCCATTTTTTGCCAGCTTGGCAATTAATCACCTTCCACTTTCCTTGTAGCAAATACAAAAAGCCTACATAATAATGCATTGAAACATTTATTTCTTTAATTTGTTTTGAAGTTTTCTCTTAGTTCGAATCATACTGCACTATTTTAAGTTTACTAAAGTCAGTATTTATGTAGTTATATTTATATGGTGTTATTGAATGGACTGCACGAAATCTTTCACATTGTAGAGAGTTTTTACATCAGGCATGTCAAGAATCAGATAATGTACTGAATAAATATGCATGAATTCAATGTAATGTCTATATTTTCACCATAGGTGTCAACTGCTCTGAAATAATTGGACATCAAAATTGCACTAAAGGGTGCAAAGAAGGAGCTTGTGTACAAGTGTCCCCAACTTCCTACAGATGTGAATGTTTCACAGGATATACAGGCAAGTATGATTACAGTTTTTGCTTAAAATGAAAAACATTCAGTTAGAAGTCTGTTTTAGAAAGCCACTGTGCGTTATGCACTTCACAATAGAGTGATATTTCTTCTTAGGCCCAGTAATGGATGTTTAATTTTTTAATGTTTGCCTTCATTTGACTCATTATGTTTTGATAATGAGTCATGTGATTAATGAAGGGTCATTTTGGGTGCCTTCACAATGGCAGTGCAATTATGCAAACTCAAATCTGAGTGAGGCTTTTTCTATCTCTCTCTGCTCACATTAAGCTGTCTTTCCTAAGTGAAGAAGCAGATTTGAAAAATGGAACAATTGAAGACTTCGTATAAGAAAGCCTTTAGAAGATCCTTGGTGCATAAATGGCCAATTATTTAATAAAGTCTTTGGCTGTGGCCTATTTGAGTGATATGCTCAGGTTGATGAAACTCCTCAATGGGGCCTTTCCTGTAGAAAAAAAACTGAAATAAACAATTTGTGCTCCTGTGTCCTTCCAAATCTGTTTGTAAGGCACGGCCATGACATGCTTTTGTAAAGTAATGAGTCTCATTTGCTTCTATAAAACCATTGCTGGGCTAATGAGCATCTCACCCACAAATGTGCAACAAAACTTTCGCCGTCCCTTGGGTGTTCCTGATAATAACATTGTGATAAATTCTCCAGTCTGAGGTCCAGGTGGCCTTTGCTTGTTGATTAATTGACTTTTGTGTAGCAGCCGTTTTTTCAAGCAGATAGCAGCCTTTAATGTCATGCCTACAGCTTTAATGCAGAAGAAAAATGTCTAGTTTGTCTGACACAGATTTAGGACTATCACAGTTTATGATGAATTTCCACTTGAGATTCACTACTCACAGTAAAACAGCCATGGAACACTTGCAATCTCCATCACAAAAATTGGCCTCTTTTGAGAATACCATCAGCTTTTAAAAAAATCTAATATGATTTTTTCAAGGGTCTCTAATGCTATCAGACAGGCAGCATCTTTTTGGAGGATCTGACTCAAATTCTTTTAGTTGTCTGTAAGTAGCAATTTCATTTTTGCAAACCCTGATCCACACCACATAACTGTGTGGATTGAAATTTGATTTTAAGTATGTTCTTTATTCATAAATGTTTATTATCATATACATTATACACACTTTTGCAATGTGGTTCATTTTATTTAAACCTTTTTTTTTTAACTAAACTTACAGTATTTTGATTGAACAGCATTGTATCAGGTTTCTTGTTCAAATCTGATTTGACTTAAAAACTCGGACTCTTTGGCCTAACACAGTCTTTATGTTTTCAAACAACCTGTTTCAGTCAAGTAGCTTGATCAAAAACAGGCATTCAAGAATTTTGAGTTTAAGGAAAACAATTCAATTATTCATCCAGTTATGGAATAGTGAATATAGGTGAATGTCTAAATACAGTTAATCATGCTTACGTTGTATGGTTTAAGAGTTCAACACTGCGATAAAATGTACCTTTATAAGTACCTTGTTTGCCTGTACTGCAGCCACATTTTAAAAATGATTCAGCTCAATTAGACAGAGCTGTTGCGCTGTGACGTCAGTACATCACCGCATATTCTTGGAGCACCTTGTAAGGAAGTGAAAGTAACTGGTCTCCAGTTCTGCTCTGTTTGGGCCCCCTGTGGGGCCAGCAGCTCTCTGACTTTGCCCAAGCTGTCACCCCATTAATCATAGTGAAGTTAACGGCTGGCCCGGTACCGACTGCCCTTACGGACCAGAGCCTACACACACATAATAATGAGCCCCACACGTGGGACACTTCAAATTGGATTTTCTTTTGATTTCACTCTCCTGTGTACCTTATTCAGACTGCAAGGGGTGTTTGTATCCGCATGTTACGGAATTAATAGGATATGCCCTATTGGATACGCTATTAATTTAGCTATTCACCTGCCCCATGGTTTTTGTGGAAATTCAAATGGTGTAATTGTCTTGTTTCTGAGTGGTTTTAATAGGTTGGCCTCTGATTTGGATGGGTGATATCTTGAGGTAGCGCACAGCAGGGTGTTTCGTATCACTGCTTTTATGATTTTCATCAACCTTCATGAAGTCATCAACCTTTATCAAACATTGATTCATGTACCTATGATGCATTACAGTTTCAAAGACCTCCTATGAGGAAGAGTTGCCAAACTAAGATAGTTCTTGTGGAAGAATAAAATCATATGTTGAGCTTGGAGTTTTTGTAATGTCAAGAGGTTTTCATTTTCAATTTCCCACCGTGAATCCCAGAGAAACACTGCAGAGAGACGTAGAGTTAGACTGATGCCCAATGGTGTGTCCTCAAAAGCAGTCGGGCGCCTCTGAGACTGATGACCTTTGTATCATCCTGTGAGCTTAACACGCTAGAATATGCTTTAAAAAACTGAACGACAAAAGGAAAGGAAAACACAGTAACAAGGAAGATAAATGAGTTAGCTCCTACTGAGGAACATGGAGGGGAAAAAAAGAAAAAGAAAACAGCGCACCACTAGGGAATAAAATCAAATCATGTTCACCTTGAACCTACAGTGCTGCATAGTCAAGTCTAAATTTAACCTGCAGGGAGCGGAAATCAGACTGATGTTCCAGTGCTCGGTTACCTTAGAGGAACCGGCAGCCTAGATGTTCTCGGTCCAAAGCCTTCAGCCTGTTTGATTGGGTTGTTCGGTTCAGTAAAGATGGGGACTTAATTTGGACCCTTGAACCTCGATATTAGTGAAGCATTGAGAAAAGTAGGGGGTGATATGCACTTTATGTTCTCATTTTTCATCAGACCAAATGAGAATCGTTGGACTCCATGCTGAGACTATCAGTACTGTTGATATGCTGGAGCAATTGTCCACTGTCATTGCAGTCGTAAAGTTTGAACATTTGTTCTTACTAAGCAGTCAGAAGCTAGTAGTTATAATGAAGATTTTCAAATGTGTCCTCATAAATAACAGATTGATTATATTGTGTTGCACAGAACCACTGTAAAAAAAATTAAAACTGGAAGAATTGTCAGATAAACGCATTGATTTTATTTCACCTGTTTTAATACAAAAATACAAACTTACTGATGAATCTTGATTTCATCAGTGTGATTTTATACACAAATGCGTGCATACGCACAGTTAGCAAATCAAAAATGCTTTGACAGAAGCATGTGTTTTTATTCATTTTAATTATTATCATTTCATAATCATTCATTCTCAATAAAATCTTTCATTGCAGGTACTTACTGTGAGCGAAAGAGGCTCCTCTGTGATTCAAACCCATGCTGGAATGACGGTCGCTGTGAGGAGACTGCTAATGGATATGTTTGCACATGCCCAGGGGGTTTCACAGGCCTCAACTGTGAGACCACCACTGAGGCTGACAGCTACTGCAAGTCCAATGGATGTCAACTGGATGAAGCTTGTGCCACAGACAAACTTGTGAGGCCTTTTCCTTTTTTTTTTTTTTTTTACATTGCTCATAATGATGTTTTTTTTGTTTTTTTCGCCTGAGAGAATGTGATTAATTTGAAATGCCACATGCAAATTTCTGTGACACTCCTAAAGCAGATCAGCCTGTGTCATGTTGAAGGTCACAATAACCATTAATAATTGTTTTGATAGCAGAAGGAGTATGGCATATGTAACAATTTTTTGATTGGACTTGAGCAAGCTTTGGCATATTCAGTATAGAACAGAAACCGGGATTATGGGACATTTCTGCCATGTTCACTTAAAAAATTTTCCCTGGAATTTTACAGTTACAGTCTGCTGCTCATGAGCCATTACTGTAATGAAGAAATGAATTTAGAAGTGGGCCAGTGGCAGACTAATTGTCTTATGTGACCTTCATTTACTCGGTAGTGAAAATCAGCACATAGGCCTGTCCGTAGCAGATTCTCATGAGATGTTTTAACCATTTGAGGTCATGGACAGCAAAGAGAGACTTTAATCTCTCTCTAACACACATACACACACTCAGACACATTAAATTGATTTGTTTGACATTGATTTGGTCTGTCTGAGACATCCTCCTAAGAGAGCTCATCTGTATGAAAATGAAATAATCCTTCACACCGCTCTAGAACTGCACCGATGCTTATATCAGTGGGAGTCTCCATCTTTCATCTGGGATTGTTCTCTGCTTCTATTACTCATCTTTGAACGACTGAGTCAGAAATGTTATTGATGTCAGGATCGGTTAGTGCAAGTCGGAGAGCAGAACTGGCTAATGACTTGTCTATTGTACTGCTTTTTCAGCTTTGGATGCTCCAGTGCTGGTTATTTCCTTATTTTTTCAAGATCAGCTCAAAATTGTGTTTTAAGTCACTGATTTTGTTTGTCCTTTAGGCAGATGTCCAAGGTTAACAACATGGAGTCTATGCTGTTGCCAGATCCTGTGTCTAATCTGGTCCTGTTTTGCACATTTCCTATAGAATATAGGTGGTTCTGTTGGTCTCAAACTAGGAAGCGGTAAAGTCAGTAGTTGTGGAACAGAAAAAAAAAATCAAAACACAAACTAAATCACTCCAGCTTTAATCAAGTCTGTTTATACTTAAAACAAGTTCATGGGCTGTTACTTTTCCAATTAAGGATTTAAAACAAAATTACCTTTCATGCAGTGTGTAACACAGATCTAAGTGAATGGAAAGAAGCCTGCAAAGTTTTAAATCTGAAAAGAAATCTCTCAAAAGAAAGAGTCAAATCTGAATCATCGAAATGAGTCTTTTTAAAACAAATCTTAAACCGTTTAATGTTGATGTCAACATGAGACATTAACATATTGCCCGCCCACTTGTTACCACTTTTTGAGTAATAAAAATAGCCGTTTCCCTGGTAACAGCTGTACACAATCACAAACACTGCTTTAAATGAAATCGACCAATCAGAAAAATCACCGCAGATTAGCATCACGCCAAGGAGGGGTTTAGAAAAAATGTTGCATTGAACGATTCATTTGGGAGACGTTAAGCAAGTAAGGTAAAAATAAATGCATATTACACAAGCCTGTGATCCACTATGTTTGTTTATGGCTGAGTTACATAGCCGGTTACTGTGTTCGGGTTTCAAATTACCGGGAATGTGTGTTTGCAGTTCTCCTGGGACCAGTCCCTGCTCTGGCCACACACCAGTTCTATTTTGTAGGAAATGTGTTAAGTGATGCAAATATAAAAGTGTTCAAGCTCACTTTTAGTGTGTGATTAGATTTCGGCAAGTTTCTCCACTTGACATGGAGCTAACCACAGGCTGTTCTTTTTCTTTGATGTAGAATTCCACATGCATGTGCGTAGACCCAGAGTGCTCGGAGCAGGCAGAGGTGTGTGGTGCTTTGCCCTGTCTCAACGGTGGCATCTGTATAGTTCAGAATGGCCAATATCATTGCAGGTAAGAATACACAAAGATTAGCAGGATTGGTTTTCCTGATCAAGGCATTTTTATTGTAATTTTTCTGGTCACAGTCACTTTAAATTTTAAGATTCTGGTCTAAAGTAATTTTGTATGAAGGTCAATAACCTTCGCTTATCCTCATCTTATTGTGAATGATTCTTTAGTAGGGCACTATTTGCTCAATGTGTAAAACACAGACAGAATCGTGGAATCAATTTATAAAAATGCGACATTTTTGAATGGATAAAAAAAAAAAATAGGTCAGTACACTTAAATCAATACACAATCCCCTGGTTGTTTTGTCTTAAGATGCACACCAGTAATGTTTTTTTTCTAAGGCATGTTCTTAGACTAAGCCCTGTCTTTGAAACTGGACCAATATGATCTAATGTCTGTGAATAATTACCCGCAAATAATTCATATGAACAGTATGAAGGCTGCATGTCTCTTTGTGAGCGAATTGTGCAGACGCATGGTTTCATTTACTAGACACATACTGAAATACATGTGACAACCACAGAGTCATATTCTGCCTCCTCAATATATGGGTACATAAGAAAAAGCTCTAGAACTGCTCTCAAAGTCACTTCTTGAGTATTTTACAGTTTCTTTCAAGAACTACTACTATCATATCATCTTGAAAATGAGCTTTTTGTTAAACTTTTAATAAAATGCTGTGTGTTTCACTTTATTTGATTTAAAAAATAATAATAATTTAACTATTAAAACAGAGTGTTGTAAAACTAAAAAATTTAATAAAACAGAAAAAAAAACAGAATCCAGAAAAATGCAAATAGAAAAAAAGGAATTCGTGAAGAAACATGAAACAGAATTATAAATAAAAAAAATAAAACGTTTTTTTTCGTAGGGGGCTTCTTCAGTGCATGTTATTCAAGTGTCAGAGTTGTAGTGGTCTGTTTTCATGTCAATGTTGTGCTTATATTTTCAAGTTTGATATCTTGCTCTGATCTGTATTAATGATGCGTTCCCTTCATTGATCAGATGTGTGTGTGTGTTGTTAATTAGTCTTGTTAACTTATTTGTCTTGTGTACAGTATGTGTGACTTCATGAGATTCTGAACAGGCAAATCTACATACGATTTGAACTAGTGCATGTCAATTAAAAATTGTGTCTGACTTGAGACATTGCCACTTCCACGTTACTGTGACATAAGCTACTGAAGTACAGAGAGAGCAATTCGGGTACAGCTGGCTTGCTCAGTCAGTGCAGCTTCTCCAGAGCGGCTGTACAAGCTCTGATGATGACACAGCTATTTCACGATTGGCCAGACTCAGTTATGACAACGATAAAGTGCATTTCATGTTTATTCTGACACCTTCAGTTCCACAAATGCTCCCAAATCAGGGTTTTTATAACAGTGGCTTTTTTTCATGTGCTCTTAATGCTGTACTATGCCATGCTTATCAAAATAAAACCGATGACACTTTTATAGTATTTGAACACAGATTTGCTGAACTTCATTCTTTTATATACAGGCTCTATTTTTGCTTGCTGCAAAAGACTACAATACCTGGTCTTCTGTAGACCTGCTTGGTTGGTTAGTCCCTGTTCAAGGCTTTCTTGTTAAAATATCTAGTCAGAAATATTCTACTTTTGAACCAATTTGTGCTTCTGAGTTTGATGACAGTATCTTTTCATAGTTTCTTAATCAAAGATATTAATTTTACTTGATAAATTGCTTTGTACTGCTGAATATCATGTACACTCTCAGAAATAAAGGTACAAAAGCAGTCACTGGGGCAGTACCTTTTCAAAAGGTACACTTTTGTACTTATTAGGTGCAAATATGGACCAAAATGGACCTTTTTGAAAAGGTACCACCCCAGTGACAGCTTTTGTACATTTATTTCTGAGAGTGTATGCTGTGATTGTGTGTTTCTTCTTGGTATATGATTTTATTGGCCAGAAATAGGAATTCAGTCTGTAGACAGTGAAATGTTCATTAAATTTCCAGTGGTAAGGTTCAATATTCAGCCTGTGACAGCTTTTGAATTACTTCCTGCTGATAATGAGGGAATCCGCTACAGTTTCGGCTGCTTTATGAGTTCTTCCAGTCCTTGGGGGGTTCATAGCTATGTCTTCTCTTGCTCCTGCTCATCTTTCTAGTTTTTATTAGCGAAGATCACTTGAATCAATACATTTGATGGCCCCTCTGACTAAATGACAAACGGAAGATAAGATACGGATTGAAAGGGGGAAAATGAATTAAAAATTGAGAAAAAGCATGACTAGAGAATGATAGTGTGTGTGCGTGTGTAAAGAGAAGGAGAGATAAAAGCAATAGCATTTGGTCACCTGGGAGTCTGTGTTAATAATTGAGTGATCTTGCCTATGTGTGACAGAATAAGATCTCTGAAGTCTTATCACAGCAGATGGAAGGCTAAGATCTGACTAAGGCCAAAGAAACAAGAGGATATTCTCTATATTTATGAAGCATGTGTGGCAGAGGTTGAACATTTAACAGACATTCCTGTCATGCGTTTGCTTAAAGGATCTTTTAATATTCCACAAATGTCACTAAGAAGCGGGATGTTCCTTATGAGGCACCTGTAGAATCTAAAAACAGCAGAAAAGTGTCTGCATTTCATCATATCATCAGTGATTGCTACTTTGGGTCATTTTTACTGTTAGAAGTCTATTCTTATATGTGGTTACGGTTAATGTCATCTTCTTGTAGATGCCGACAAGGTTTTTCCGGAAAGAACTGTGAAGAAATAATTGACTTCTGCAAGCTGCTCAGTATTAACTGCCTGAATGAGGGATTGTGTCTCAGCCTAGTCGGAGGATATAATGTAAGTAGCCTCATTTTTTTAAAATGGTTAATTTGTAGGATCAAATACATTAACAATTAATTTCAGATAGCATACATTTTTTTATATTGCTCCATTATAAAGAAGGTAAATCAGAAAACATACTGTAATATCATCCCAACAAAAATCTCTCCCTTCTCTTAATTTATAAGAGTTCTCAGTCTTGCAGTCACAATTTTAGAATCCTTGATTTATGCTTGTGTCTTAAGGTTTCAGCCATCCTCTTCTATTTCAATATCATCTTTCTGTCACTCGCATCAACAGATCTGCTCTTTGAGTGATGTGTTACAGTTATACACTGTCGATTGATGCAGTCACATCTGTTTTTGTTATGAAGTGCTCTAGAATATGCGCTTCACATGAATTGATTTACTTCAAGTGCAATTTGTTAAACTATCAAAATTGGTTGTTCATACGTGGGAAACTGACACAGTCATGTAAAGTGTTTGCATGTGTAAATATAAATGCTTTTTAAATGAAAAAAAAAAAATTACAGAAAACAGGTTTGGAACATGCATGTTATTTTTATTTAAAATTTAAAGATAAAGATTTTCTTTTTTTTAACTGAACTTCCTTTATTAAGCAGAATATTTAAAAGTTTTTTTTTACAGGTATAAAAAGTACAAAATGAGGTCTGAAAAAATATCTACGTTCTCAATAAAGAAGGGAAAAATACTTTTTGAGTATGTCAGCATTAACTTTGAACGATGAAGTAAAAGTTCTCTATTTTATGTTACAGAAAGCTGATAACGTTCCGGGAAGCTCAAAATGTTTTCTTGAAGACTTCATGGCTGATATATATGACTTTACTTAAAATAACTTGGCGAGGAAAAAAAGAACAACTTGAGAAAGCTGCACAGATATTGTTGTGCATTGGAATTTTAAAGCACTATTTCTCTGCAGAAGTTCCTGCTATGTATATAAACACTGGATATTATAAGAGCTGATTTAGTTAGTGTGCGGTTTGGAGACATCTGGTTGTTTAATTTCTAATCACTGTCATCCTAAATTAAAACTTTGACATAGTCCAGAAAACAGACCACATTTCTTCATTAGCAAATTGGTGAAGAATCTGTTGGTCATCAGCAATATTTTCTTCTTAAACTTCCTTTTCCCCTCCTTATGATTCTTAAACTCTAATATGCTAATTAATTGCCTTCTGAGTAATGATTTTTAGAATTGCCAAGGACTTAATTAGATTTAAGGATATTTAGTAAAACTTAATTTGTAGCCAGAAACATACATAAAAAAACAGCAGCTTTTCGTCAAAAGCTTGAATGCACTTTTAACCAAACTATAAGAGTATATGTTCATATGCTATTTTAATACTCAACTGTAGATGCATTAAATGTTTTGCTTATTGATTTTAATATCCAATAATTAATGTTAATGACTAAAACATCTTTTTCCCCAACAGTGTCTCTGTGCACCAGGATGGATGGGGGAGTTTTGTCAGTACTTGGATAACGCATGCTTAGCCTATCCAAACAGATGCTTGAACGGAGCTACTTGCAACAGTATGAGTCAGCCAACTGCACCCCCGCACTATATGTGCACCTGTCTCCCTGGATACACAGGTTAGAAGAAAACTATATCAACAAACTCCGGAATATGTTATCCTGATTTATGTTTGAGTTTGCACAGAGTTTGGCAGCAGATGCTTTTTAAAGCCACACTCAGATTGTTTTTTCTACAGTAGGATTGGAGAGGAGAATTATGGTCACATTTTCGTACCATGTTAGAGATTGCATAGAACAAAAGTTGTTTTCTTATATATCAGCTATATCCATGGAATGAATATATAGAATATAAAATATATCTGCCAGCCACCGTATGTGTTATGCTTGTCACACTTAGACTTGAGGACTTGAATTTAAAGTCCATCTGAATCCTAATAAAATAACTGAATTTGAAACAAGGAAGAAAACTGGATACAGAATCAGATTTTAGATGTATGAAAGAAGAATTATTGAAATAATATTTAAGGTAAATTTTTACAGAATGCTCCACTTTACCCAAATCTTTTTAAGATGGACCCTAACACTGATGTATAAAAATTTGTTCTTATCAATATTTATTTTTAAACTAGTGCTGTTAAATGATTATTTGTGATCAATCGCATTCAAAATTAACGTTTTTGTGTACATAATATATGTGTATGTACTGTGCAAGTTATGTATATATAAATACACACATGCATGTATATATTTAGGAAAAATATGTTATATAAGTGACTTGTGGCCAGGTATGGTGACCCATACTTGGAATGTGTGCTCTGCATTTAACCCATCCAACGTGCACACACACACAGCAGTGTAAAGTGAACAACCACACACACACTGTGAACACACACCCGGAGCATTGGGCAGCCATTGCTGTGGCGCCTGGGGAGCAGTTGGGGGATCGGTGCCTCGCTCAAAGGTCTCACCTCAGTTGTGGTATTGAAGGTGGAGAGAGTGCTGGGAATTCACTCCCACCACCCACAATCCCTGCCGGACCTGGGACTCAAACCCTCGACCTTTGGGTTACAATTCCAACTCCCTATCCATTAGGCCACGACTGCCCCTCAGTCATATATACTGTACACTCTCAGAAATAAAGGTACAAAAGCTGTAACTGGGGCGTTACCTTTTCAAAAGGGTCACGTTTGTACCTAAAGGGTCCATTTTGGTACCTTGCAGACATATGTAAGTACTTAAAGTGTGCATATTTGAGCCTAATAGGTATAAAAGTGTACTCTTTGAAAAGAAAAAAGGGACAACTTTTATACCTTCATTTCTGAGAGTGTATGAGTGTGTATTTATATATATATATATATATATATATATATATATAGTATATACAGTAGTGCTCATAAGTTTACATACCCCTTGCAGAATGTGCAAAATGTTAATATCTGAAACAAAATAAGAGAGATCATGAAAATTGCATGTTATTTTTTATTTAGTACTATCCTGAATGAGCTATTACACATAACATATGTTTACATATTTACATACTGCACAAGACAAAATAATAACCAAATTTACAAAAACACACCCTTTAAGTTAACATACCCTATAATCTAAATTCTATGTGTCATTTCCTGGATGATCCACAAGTGTTTTTATATTTTGTGATAGCTGTTCATGAGTCCCTTGTTTGTCCTGAACAGTTAAACTGCCCATTGTTCTTCAGAAAAATCCTTTTTCAGCATTTTTGTGTGTTTGGACCCTTTCCGACAGTGACTGTATGATTTTGAGATCCATCTTTTCACACTGAGGACAACTAAGGGACTCATATGCAACTATTACAGAAGGTTCAAATGCTCACTGATGCCCCAGATAGAAACACAATGCATTAAGCATGAAAACTTTTTGAATTCGAACATAATGGTAAATTTCACTAATTTTGTCTTCTGGGAAACATGTAAGTATCTTCTGTAGCTTCTGAAGGGCAGGACTAAATGAAAATAATATGATATTTAGGCAAAATAAGAAAAATGTGCACATCTTCGTTCTGTTCAAAAGTTTTATCATTTGACAGCACTATTTCAAACATAGGTTTTTCATGAACATTTAGGGAATTGGTTTACAATTTTAGAAGCATGTTGTTGTTGTTTTCTGACAGTATTAAACTTTCTTATCCATAGACAGGAAAGTATTCTATCTATCATAGAAAAAAAATATATTTAGTCAGTGATGTAATTATGTTACAAAAGCTGTTAGGCCCATCCTTGAAATTTCAGTTCAGTAAGTGACTCTTCTGACTTTCTTCTGAAACGAATTTGAAAAGAAGCCAGTTCAGAATTTTTTCCCTAGCCTGAATGACACAGTTTCATGTCCAACATCTATATCATCCGCTGTAATGTGACTCAGAGTGTGCGTTCCACCGAGACGAGTCCCGCTGCCCTGAGGCATCTCTTTACCGTAACTCATCTTTGCACATTGCCCTCCTAACTGGATTATTCTATAATTTGTTTCATCATGCCTGCTAAATGAAGGGCAAATAGAGGTTGGAAAACACTTAATCGGTAAATCTAACTGGGAAAGCAAGATCTTTCATTAGCTTGGCCACCAGCACACAAGCACAGAATGAACTATTTGCCTAAACAACCCAGAAACAAATAAACAGGCAAGACAAATGATTTACTGGATTTCATCAGTCGTGACGTGTTGATCTCGGTGGCAGGCATTGCGGTTCAATGGTTTTGTGCAGGAAAATGTGACGTAGTCTTTTATAGGCACTTTACATGAATTATAGATCATCTACATTTCATGACACCTATATACCATAACATGTTATGAAGCCGTATTATTTGAAAAATGCCGTCCCTGAGAGATTTCTTTCAGTACGCAGCAGATCTCGTATTTTCAGTTGGATAATCGTCAGTGCTTCTGTGTCCTTGTTATCACCTCTCAGTCTCCTTGATGGCTCTATTTCCCATCTTAGCAGATGAAGAAATCCATCTTTCCACATCCCAATTGTCAGCGACAAGAGGCACCTGACAATTTCTGCCTCTCTGTGAGCTGTATAATGGATTAGAATACTATTAGGAGAAAACATGTCACAGCTCAAACTTCAATGTTTTATTTAGACATCTCAATGATGCTAACGATATGCCCATCGATTAATGACCCCGGAGACTTAAAAACGACCGTCCCTGTCCCATTTCTCACCATGGTATTGCCATAAGGCCAATGTGAAATGTCAAGTGCTTTCATTATGATCTTCTCTGAAAAAGTCAGATGACATGTTGAGGGAAGATAATGTGACTTCTCCCACAGCAGAGAAAAGCGTTGGTGAAGCAGATCTTGCACTGGATAAGACTTTCAAATCTTTTTTTTTCTACAGCTTGTCTTGCTTTTTCCATGCAAAGATTTGATTGATTTGATTCCATGTTATGTTACTGCTTATGTAACTGTGTGTGGATGAACAACATTAATAGATATCTGCCAGTGAGCTGGGAATATGACCTTCAGAACACTTCTTGCTTTGCTGCTGGATACTAACTGCTGTAAATATATCATTTTGATTTTTCAGTGCCAGATACAATATTTATGAAGTTGCCTGAGGTCAAATTAATTAGTGATTTAAAAAAAATAAATAAATAAAAGGAATTATTTTATACATGTTGCAAGCATAAAACTTATTTTATTTTATTTTTTTTCTTTGGAACAACAAACTAGGATAACCTTTTTGGCGTTTTAGGCCTTTTTATTTTAAAAGGCCATTATAGGTAAACAGGAAATACAATTGGTCAGAAGCCATCAGCACTGACAAACTATAGCATTATTTTTATTTTTATTTATTTTTTTGTCTTACATCCTCTTCTTGTGCCTCATCACTTTTTTTTCATTACCTATTTTCCACATAAAATTGAGTCACACTTATATACCGTCCCTCTCTAACATCTCTCAAAGTTCCATACAGTATGTTGAATCATTTTGCATAGGCTGTACTCTGCATTAACTGTCTGACATGTGACTCAGTAAATGGCAGTAAATCTGAACTTTTGCTAAATAGTTTCAGAATGTAAAGCACGATTTGGCCTCTCTTCTCTGTGACATGCATGTAAGCCATGGGGGGGGGAGTTTCCAAATTTGCTTCTAAATCCCAAATGTCAAAAGTGAAGTCAATATCTTCAGGGGAGACGGAGCGTAAAAGCTTAACTAACACTCCATTCACACCCCTGTCTTCCTGCAGGACGCTACTGTGAGGCTGAAGTAAATGAGTGCGATTCCAGTCCCTGTCAGCACCAGGGAACATGCACTGACTTTGTTGGATACTACAAATGCGCCTGTCCTTCAGGTATGAGTTTCTCTTACTCCTGAGAATGAGCTTTTTTATTTTTTATTTTTTTGACTGTGCCACAAATCCCCACCGTGCCAGCACCAGCGGCTCTGACTGACAGCTGAGCAAATCACTCCCGTTCTCACACTGCCAGAGCTCATTAGTACTGCAGAATTGTGTCAATATTGTGTTATGAAATGCTCTTCCCTTTTGAGGCCACTGCATTGATATGGTTCCCTCCCGTAATTGTTGGTTCTGCTCACTCTTTCTGAGGCATGATTTGCATTCACTGATGCAACCTGATGGCTCACCCTAGAGATTGGCAACTCACTGGCGGGGTTACAAGCATGCTTCTCTGCCAGCTGCTCCCTTCCGCTCGATGAGTAGACGACCCAGAGTCCCAAACGCCCCCTCCCTAAACCTGCCCACGCGTGCTCGCCGCTCAGAGAAAGAGATACAAAAAAGGGAGAATCATCTGAATGACTTCCTCATAAAAGGATTGAACATGTTTTCGCTTTAAAAAATGAGACTGGGCTGTTGTGAAATAGTGGAACATAACTCAGAAAAGATTGTTGGGAATTAGTGGACGCTATTTAGCAAAGATTATTGAATCAAAGTGAAAAATGAAAACCCCTAAAAATATTCTCTTTATTTCTGACATTTCATTTAGAAAATGTAAGTCTGTGGGTCTTAGATGTTAGATTCTGAAGAGTGTTGGTAAGCAAACAGTTTGATAAATATTTTAGAATATCTTTTATGTTCTATAGAACAAAAAATGTCTTGCAGATTTGGAACAACAGGGAGAAAAAAATATGACAGAATTATCTTTTTTGTTTGTTTGTTTTTTAATGGTATTTTAAATCAAGTCTTCCACATTTTAATTGTAAGATGAGGCATTCCGGTTTGTTTGTGCTTTTTATTATTTAATTGAATTATTACACAAGTAAATAAAAAGATTGCAAAATATATATTAAAAAAAATAAATAAATAAAAGCAACAGCTGGATGAAATGCAGAAAAGTGGAACAGAACTTGGGGTCTAGATGTTTTTTGTTTTTTTTTAAAGCTGAGTTGTTTTTAACTGAATTTGTAAATAGACCAAGAAATAAAAAATATTTGACAGTAGCACTAATTTTTAGAAAGCTATGAAATTGTTATAATTTAAAAACCCTGTTAAAACCATTAAAGCCAAAAAATTGACAAAAGAAAATTAACCAAATGTAAACAAGCCAGATATTTTTCACTCTCTCCAAAAGCCCTTGAACAAACTAGCCTGGCCTCTTTCTGACCTTTACAATTTTGTTCTTTTCACTTGGGCTGACTGGCTTTTGGGCTTTGAATAAGCTTTCAAAAAATTGATTGCCGTTTTCTTCTACTTTCTTTTTTCCTAAGAAACAAAGAAGAAGAAAAAAAAAAAGAAATTTGATTTCCAGCTTGCTTCATGTTCATTGATTGACCTTATTGATTGAGGCACAATGACATGAGGGGCATATGCAGTGCATTCTCAAAGGCATTAACATGAGAGAAGGCGTTTCAATCTTGTTTAATCTTTTATATTCTGGTTTTGCAAAAGGTTCTTTTAGTTCCCAATCAAGGAAGCAGGGATAGTGTAAGTGCAAGTGATTCTTCAGATTGGTTTGTGTTCCTTACCTCCCTTTCCAGGATACACTGGGGTTGACTGTGAGGTTGACGTGAACGCCTGTGAGCTTCCAAATGTCACCTGTCCCCCTGGAACATTCTGTGTGGATTTGCCAGGTGACCAGCTCCATATATGTCACACTCAGTGCCCTCACTATCTACAGGTAAGTCAGAAGTGCTGAGCCACCGCTAGCTCAACATAATTTAAATCACTTTCACTGTAATATTTTTAAGTGTTCTAAGTGCATATTAGCATATGTGACTTTGGACCACAAAACCAGTTATAAGTGCCATTTTGATTTTTTAATTTTTAGATTTTTTTGTTAGGATAGGACAATATTTGTCCAAGATGCAACCATTTGAAAATCTTAAATTTGAGGGTGCAAAAAAAATCTAAATACTGAAAACATCGTCTTTAAAGTTGTCCAAAATAAGTTCTTAGCAATGCATATTACTAATCAAACATTTAGTTTTAATATATTTATGGTAGGAAATTTACAAAATATCCTTATGGAACTGATTATATCCTGATTTTTGGCAAAGAAGGAGAATCGATAATTTTGACCCATACAGTGTATTTTTGGCTATTGCTAAAAATATACCCCAGTGACTTAATACTGGTTTTGTGGTCCAGGGTTACATGTCTGGTTTTATATATGCATTACCACCATAGTTAAAATTAGGGATGCACAATATTGGATTTTTGCCGATATCTGATTTGCCAATAATTTATATAGTGATAATGTCACTAACTAAATAACACTAACAAAAGAAAATGTAAATTCATTTACAAAATGAGATATGCATTTATAACTTTATCCATCATTTGCTGATTATGGATGGACCAATTTCTCTGATCATTCTTTAATTTTTTTTAACTTTGACTTTATTATTATATAAATAGATATCAACTGTAGTAACAAACATACTTGTGTAAATGCTTACAATATTATATAGATTTTTTCTGCACTACAAGATGGCTGCTGATCAGAAAATTCTCAGATCAAACCTTAAATGATCAGTGGCTTCCATGGTATGCAACACAGCCATTTGATTTGAAGCAAACCTTTCATATTACACTAACAAAGTAAACCAGTTTACATTAGGCCAACGATGAGAAATAAAATTGATTCAGATCAAGTATAAACAGTTCTTTAAAGTAATGACAAGGCATATGCATAAAGCGTATTTTTCAGTGCATTTCAACTCATTCAAAATGCATATACCACCCTCTCCCACTCTCCACTTGAAAAGAGCAGGGTAAAAAATTGATGTTCTTAGCATGCTATATTCTTTTTGAAGATGTGAAGCTGTTTGGACGCTTTGTCACTGAACTATATCACCAATGGCAAATTGCATGTCTCTTTTGAACATGCTTGATCATTCGTATTTGTTTTACTTGTGTTGATAATCACCACTAACATAAATGGCAATTAAAATGCATTAGCTTTCCTTCATTAACCAGCATGTTTTATTTAACACCGGGACCAAGCACGTCTGTTTACAAAAGACCAGAATTACCTTTACAGACATATTTAAATGAAGGATTGTTCTGGAATAATAGTTGATTTTCATTTTGACAGCCATGTGCCAATGGAGGACATTGTGTCCTTAACAACATCACCAGTTACAGTTGTGTTTGTGCACCTGGATGGACTGGGCCGACCTGCTTGGTCAACATAAATGAGTGTGTCCTGCACAGGTGTCAGAACGGAGCCACCTGCATGGATGAGGTTGGTGGGTACAGGTGAGTCTGGGTGAATTCATTTTTTTTATATATATATATATATATATATTTTTTATTATTTATTTTTTTTTCAGATCTATTTACGCAAGGCTTATATAGAGTACAGCAAATGCTTGCTTAGAAATTAAGTGGATTCAAATATGATTCTGTTTTTGTTTTTTTCATACAAAGATAATTAAAAACAAATTAAATGCATTTAAAGTGTCATTATAAATATTAGCATGAACTGAAATGCAAATAAAATAAATGAATAAACAAATGAAAATTCTGTAATTATTTACTCATGTTGGTAATTATTTACCCTCTTGTCATCCCAAACCTGCATGCATTGTTTCTCTGCTGAACAAAAGCTGAACATATTCATTTTTTTTCCATACACTAGCAGTTTGTAGTGATCATGATCTGTCAAGCTCTGTAAAGGACACAAATAGACATCCTAAAAGTAGTTCATATGAATTTATTTCAAGTCTTCTGAAGCCTTACGCTGTAGCTTAGGCCTGATAGCTTTGTGTTATGAACAAGCCAAAATGTAGTTATTATTTGATGATAATCCTCACCTATGCTGCTGCTCTCAAATAACTATGGCAACTGCTGCTGGTTTAATGTCAATAGAATTAAGCATTGATTTTTCTTGCAGTCAAATGTCATTGCGACAAAATACTGCTAAAACTATGTACTGTTTTAAAATTAAGTTGTGCAGGCAACTTTTGTTGTTCTGTTATAGTGCCTTTTGGAGTTTGACAGCCAAAGCTCACTATGTTTTGAACGACATACTGGGTGGGGGCATAACAACATTTTTGTTCCCTTAAAATTAGTATGTTGTTGCCCTACTTTCTTCTTTTTTTTTTTCTCGAAAATAAGTGATTGAGATGGATTTATCCATTTCAAACAGGGCACCTCTCTCAGTATAAAATTAAAATTGATATTCTGTTCAGGTTCAGTTGCTGTTTACTGTCTCATTCTAGAATTAAACCACCCATAGCTGCTAAAACAAATAGCATGTTCCTGTGATAGAAAGCAAAGCAAATTACATTGTCCTCCCCCATGACTCAGCCATTTATTTTCATACCATGTCCGGCTGTTTTGTTCGCGATTCCATTAAGAGATACTGTTTTATGCATTCCAAGTTGCCTTTGCGGTCACGGATATACTGGAGTCCACTGCGAACTTGACATTGACTTCTGCTCTGGACATCAGTGTTCAGAACACGCCGTCTGTCTGGACCAACAGCACAACTACACCTGTCACTGCATGCTGGGATATGAGGGAATGTTCTGTGAGCTTGAGACAGATGAATGCAAAAGTGCCCCATGCACCAACGGAGCCACTTGCATTGATTTGGTGGCAGGTTACCAATGCCTGTGTGCTCCAGGATTTAAGGGTAAGCTAAATGTTTTTCCTCAGAGGCGGGAAACCATCTCTGGACCATCTCTTTTGACAGGCATTGACTTACAAAATCTCAAAAACAAAATTCCTTAAGATTGAAAAGAAAATGTGGCCATTTAGTCTAACTGTGATTCATTGTTTAAATGATAAAAAATGTAAATCTTTTTAAAATGTAATGGCCACTTATTAATTCTCAATAGAGCAATGATTACGATTTTTCCAATTGAATACCTTGTTTTACCTGGAGATTGTGGAATTAAAGTATTCCATATATTCCATACCATAGTTATTTATATTGACTTCAAGAAATGGTCACATAAGTATAACATGATATGATACAGGTGTCTATTTGTCTGTGTTAATGTCCATCATGCAGGTCGAACATGCTCCGAGAATATGAATGAGTGCTGGTCCAGACCCTGCCTTAATGGGGGCACCTGCATTGATCTGACCAATGACTACATTTGTATCTGTCTGCTCGGTAAGTAAAGTCCAGCACTCTATTCCACAACAACAGATACATCCCAAGTCAAAAGCAGTTGTGCTGCACCATGTATGATTTAAAGAACTTGACATATAGTAAACATTATGTTGAAAAATGTCATTGTTCTTGGGAAGGAGCCAGGGGTCCATATTGGTAATTATTCCCCAGAAACCATTTAGACTTTAGTGAAGATCTTATCTCCACAGCTCACATGCATCTGTAGATGTGAACTGTTATTGGGTCCCAAGAAACATGTCTTGTGTGACTCATGCTCCCTGTTTTCTAGATAATCTACCAGCCCAAGGGGAAGAGAATCCATCAGTGTAAATTTTCTAGTGTTTATTAAAACGACCTCTCTTTAATTCTCTTAAACATGATGGTGACAGAAAACAGACCTCCGTCTTGTCAGGACAGGTCTCATTAGAGAGCACGATACTTACGGGAGATGGTGTGGTGTTGGAGGCCTTGATCAGGTTAGAACCTTAAAAATTCATTTAGATTTCGGAATTCAACATTCAAGATTGAATCTCGAAATAATAAGTGATGGGAAGCCGTTTTCAAGGTCCTGTTCTCGGGAAACAGTGCCTGAAAATCTCAACATTTCATTTTTAAGGCTTAGTGTTGATCTTTCCAGAAATCGTATTTTCCCACCTTAGGCCTAGGCATTATATTATATGATATTATATTATGTGTGTCTGTGTAAGTGTATACTGTAAAAATTATACTGTATATACAGTATACACATATAATCTAAAATATTATATTATATTATGTGTGCTTTAGAAAATAATTTTTATGTGTGTATTTATAAATTACATTTTTATAAACAAATGAACTGGATTATTAAAAATGAACAATCCTATTGGTTAATGTTTTATTTTATTTTAACATTTATTAATTGTGACAAATGTCATATTACATGAGTGCAGAGTATGATTTGCATTGCCATTGCAATATGTATTTCCTTATATTAGCAGTAGGTCATGGGACATTCCTGAGAATATGCCAGAAATTAATATAACACAATTCACTGTAAAATTTTTAGGAGTGCCATAACAAAAGACAATGAATTACAGAAGAGCGCTGCTTAATGTGGTTTAGTAAAAAACCTTTACATAAATGCAGATTATAAGATGTGCCACGCTCTCAATCATGCACATTTTCATCTCAGTCCTGTCTACTGGGCCGTTGATGTGCAACAGGTTGGGTGAACTGAGTGGGCTTCCTGGCAAGAATGGAGCCGGTTTTAGTCTCTGCATCCTCCTACAAAGCTGACACGTATGCATATTGCATATCAGGAAATGATGGAAAATAAGTGCAGTCTCAATAATCCCTCGGCAAGTGTTTGAATCATAGCCCTCACTAAAATAAATGGATATAAGCTGCCACCATGCTGTGGATACAAATGATTTCTAGACAAGGGGTAGTCATGAGAGTATGGTGATTTGATGACGTTATTTGATGGGGAGGGTTACTCGCAGTACCAAGAACGACTTCAGATCAACATAATGGCAGATTATATTCAAACCAACATTTTCTGTAAGGGCACACAAGGATCCTGTTCATGATACTAGTGTGATCATACCAAAGCGTCGTTTGCATGATTTTCTGAACCATTACTCTTAGCTTTTTCTGGTGCGTTAGTGAATATCTGGCATTATTATCATCTTGTTCTTGAATGCACTACATATAAAACATTGAATAACCGCCTGCTAGCTGGATATTTTCCGTTTTCTTCTTTCTGTTAAGCCTATTTGTAATTTCATTGTACAAGGTTATATAGCTTTATATGGAAATATTCATGTTCATATAATTTCTGTGTGTCTCGTCTCTGAGTGCAGTGTGACATTTTATTACTGGCATCCTCTGTGAACTGCAATGTCAGGTCTTTCGTTTAATTATTTCACATCTATATTCTCTTGGCATGCTGGTTCGCCCCTGAGAGCGAACGTGTTCTCATTACCCTCACGGTTCAGAAGACCAATAAATACAAATACTTGTTCTTATAATCCTTCAGCAGACCTGTATGTGTATGGAGCTATGCATGTAATTATATTTTAAAGGGCTTTGTCATCCAGCGTGGCTTAAAATGTGGGTCTTTCAGAATACTGGCTTGATAGGTGAGTTGCTTGAAACGTGTTCTTTCTTATATTGAAGTTAAATACCAAGGAAGGAAGTTGCATAGTAGGGCTGTACGATTATGACAAAAATCGTAATTGTTAATTATTCTCTTGAAATTTAATTGTGATTATTAATTAAGAATTTTACACAATTTAATTGGTTTATACTTTAAAAAAAATATAAAAATAAAAACTATGAATGGTATTGTAATGTTATACTAAAATTAAAACAATGGAAAAGCCCTTAAGATGGACACGACAAAGTGACTGTTGAAAATCATTTGAAACTTGTGTCAATACATCATAAATAGAACACAGCACTAGTTTTTTGTCGGGAATTTGTCGGGAATTTGTTGTGCTGCGTATAGACAGTATAGTGTGCAGTATAGACAGCAGAATAGGTTCTATTGTATTTTGTTGTGTAGCGTTGCGTCGCTCGCGTCCGGTGTAGACACAGTGTAATCACGTTTAGAAAATCGATTAATTGTGCAGAACTAGTGCATAGTGAATGTAGGGATTTTTTTTTGTGCTTTTTTTTGCTAGCAAAAAAGGGAAATAATTACCGTTAAGGGAATAATAATCTGACTCTGAGACAGAACCATTATGGTACACCCAATTGACCCAGTTGACACATGTTTGTTTTTTGATAAACTTTCGATTCATCAAAGTAATATATCAAGGTGTTCACACAAATAATAAACTATTTTCAACATTGATAGTAAATAATAGCAAAAAAAAATAGCAAATCAGCATATTAGGCTCATTTTTGTGTAGGATGTGACACTGAAGTCTGAAGTCAAAAATGTAGCTTTTTTATATGTTTTATATATATTATTATAACAATATATATAATACGTAATACATGCTGTAGTTTTGTTAAGCAGAGGAGACTTCTTTTAAAAACATTAAGTCTTACATACTTCAAACTGTTGAACTGTAATATATATATATTTTTTAATATTTTAGTATCCTCTCCTGAGTGTCCTTATCTTAAGTAGAATTGTAGAAAAGTCTCCATGAATCATTTTATTTTTCAGTGAAACTGACAGACCTACCAATTCATGTTTAAACTTTCCAGCAATACTTGTGAGAGAGGATAGTCTAGGAAAGTGAGGTGGATAAACTTACATGCATGCTGCTGCATGCACACTCAGCAGATATGCATGAAATGTGAATTATTATTATTATTTATTTATTTAATTTTTAGGTTTTTGGATCAAAACACTAATGAGTATAAGTACATGGGCACAGTATGGCAGTTTTTGCATGCCTGGTACTAATTTGTTCTTTCATTCTTTTTATTTGGCACTCCAGTTTTTTTAGTTTTCCAAACATCTTCAGTACTTTAGAAGCTGGTGGAGACTGTGGTCTTGAGCTATTCGAAAGAGAAGACACCAGTGGAGGTGATTTATTGTGGGATTTGGTTGTGCAGAATACCATTTTCTTCAAAAGCGAAAATTTAAATTTGCTTCTTTTTTAAACCTCTATCTCACTGGCTGTAACAGAACAGGTGGTGGGCTGCAAATGACCCGTGGGCTGTAGTTTGGACACCCTTGAGGTAGGCTTTTTCGAAAACGAAAAAAGTTGATTTTTTTTGAGTGTGTCGTGGTACTTGGGTGCTTTGTGGGAGTGAGAATAGCTCTCGGCCATGGAATGTGTCAGAAATCCCATTTGGAAAAGGCAGCACTGTATGTGTGACATTCCTTCATGCTACATTAACTTCTCTGTGAATTGCACGCACAATTGGTTGTTAAATACCGCTTACGTGGTTTGGCAGAAGTGCTGGCTGTCCATTAATGACTCTTTTCTAAACATGTGGCAGTTGAAGAGATTGTTAGGTTGATTTATGCATTCGCACGCTTAGGATTTATAATGATTTTCACAACACTGACAGTAGATCTTGTACCTGTGATAGTGCTTGTCTTTTTTGATCTAATCCAACTTCACTTCAGATGAGTCATGAGTTAGAATTCGAGTAAGACAACCCAAAGCCAGATCATCAGCACAGAAGGGTACATTTTACTCTGGGGTGTTTCTGTCAGACCCTTACAGTGTTTTTAGTCTCCTGTTTCCTCCCCTTTGATAACGATTGAATGCATAAGAACAAAATAAGATGGCCAGTGTGTTGGAGCTGAATTTAAGATATTGACACTCGTTGCCAGGGGAGGTTATTAAGACTGTAATTTGTTTAATTATTGGTACCATGCATCAGCTGGCCTTGTTTCCAGCAGGTATTGATCAAATATTAGTTACTGCATGTAGGTGTGTTTTATTTATAACAAAGGGTTATCGACAAGCTCGTCTATCAGCTGCATGTGGACAGTGTATCTGCACCAGCAGACAAACGTGATATAGATCAGCACAACAGGGCTTTATGTGCAGATTCAGTCTATTAGCATACAAGCCAGCATGTAGTCTGCCAGAGGAATCGATGGCTTCATAAATCTGAGTCAGAAAGGGCGTCTTCTGCACACAAAACATATAAAAGCCATTAAAATCCTCTGGAAATGTGCCGTTTTACAGCTTTGCTAACAAGCTTTAAGAAATCTGTCAAAGTGCTGCCTAAAATGGGAGAAGTGTAATATTTTATTTTTTATCAATTTGGCATTGCTTTAGAAAAAAAACCCGAAGTGCATCTCTGGGAGTCTTAATCTGTCCTGATTTCAGGCTTCTGAGGGAAGGTTTGCTCAAGGGACTTGGACCTTGCTGAACTGCAGCCGAGCCAGAAACACAATGAAATGTGGAGAAGCAGAGAATACAAAGAATATCACCTGCATATGTGAGGAAGGTCAGTTTAGATGAAGAGCAATACTTTGTCGTGGTTCTATTCTATTCTATTCTGTCGTGGTTCTATTCTATTCTATTCTATTCTATTCTATCAATGTGTTATTATTTTATTACACTGCCGTTTAGAAGTTTTTACAGTAAAAGCAGTAATATTTTGTAAGCATTTTCTATTTTAATATATTAAATGTAGTATTTAGCTGAAATTTCTCATGATTTCAAGTATCCCATGATCCTTCTGAAATCATTCCATGTGCTGATTTTGTACATATGAAGCATTTCTTTTTATCAGTGTTTAAAACAGTTTTTGTCTGGGAAAAAGGACA
>JAUMHE010000014.1:2273203-2297773 GCA_032359235.1 Enteromius mattozi | reverse complement strand
CCATGTGCTGATTTTGTACATATGAAGCATTTCTTTTTATCAGTGTTTAAAACAGTTTTTGTCTGGGAAAAAGGACATTTTTTTTTAAAATTTTTTTAAAATTTTTTTAAAATAAAAATCTTTCATAACAATATAACTGTGATTTTTAATCAATTTAATGCATCCTTGCTAAATAAAGGTCATTCAAATATAAATTGCATTATACTGTGTTATTCACTGTATATTTGTTGAAAAAAACCTTAAACAAGGATCATTTAAAAAATACAGCATATTTTGGTAGGCAAGCAAGCTTTGAATAGACATTACAAAAAGTCAGTTTAGACGTCTGTATATCATTTCTTTTTTCATATCATTGAACATCATTGGCTTTCAGTTGACAGCAAGTCATTTTGTAATAGAGTTTGTCAGTCTGTCTGAGGTAGATTAGGGGCTGTTCACACGGGAGGCATTTTTGCATTCTGTCTGCACTTTTTTATTTCTTTTGTTGGTCTGTGTGCACATACAGTATGTGACAGATTTAATTTTTTGGACTCTCTGTCTAGCTGTTTTTGTACCTGGTACATTTAAATTACATACAGTAGTAGGGTTTCAGAATTCTTTTTTAAAAAAAAACATTTTCTGGTAACAAACCTTTCAATACAGATTTACATTTTGTAGAAGTGACAGATTTCACCTTTTAATTAAAAAAGTTTAATTTCACCCTAGGGTACTAATAAGCACCCTTTAAGGAGAGATAAGGTACCAAGATATTCATCTGATGGTACTGTCCCACAGACAATTTAAAAGTACATTTTGTACAAGACGTACTTAATAATATCAACGATAGTGAACAAGACTGTTTAAAGCTAAAAGTAAACAAATCTGAAAAAAGGCAAAATATGTAAGAATTTAAATCATCTCAAAGCTAGTTTGTTGAAGGCTTAGAACTCTTCATGAATTTTTGAATGCTTATGGGGAAAATAAATAGGATAAAATACTTCCAGTACCAAGGTACTAAAAAAAAAAATGAAACCTTCACTGTTGCACTTTGTACTCTGCGTTCTTGGTGTAAATGTTCTTATGCGTGCCATTTACCAGATAGGAAATTATTAAAAACCTGTGTCAGAATCTCCCAAGCTCCTTTATATTATTGGCAAAAGTTTCAAACGCATTACATCTCTTGACTGTCTGAGCTGCCTGCACCAAAGTGGTGTTTTCTGCAAGTGCCGGAGATTAAAGAGCTGAGCTAACTTACATCATTATTCTACTCAGCAAGTGAGGATTTCATTTGTGGCTGATGATTTTACAATGTTTAATACCACTATATCAGTAAGCACATCTTCATTAGTCTACTTCCACTTATTCCTGACATGTCTAAATGAGAGATTGCCACTGATGTCCTATGCAAATGAGAAGCACGCACTTGTTCAAGGACGACTTTCTTAGATGTTTCTTGCCATGGTGATGTTTAGTGGAAGACATAAATGCATGACATTTGCAGAATTTACATCACTTTAAAATCATTTAACATTGCATGATAGGTTCATTTTAAGACAATTCAAGACTGTGTGAATTTGAAGTGACTGGCTTCATAATATTTCAGCTAAAGGTTTGTTTGCCTGAAATTTTGATGGTTTTCATCACTTGTGTGACAATTTAGTGTGTGAATAGAGCCACAGACAGTATGAGGGGGAGTAGGCCGACCACTTGAGAGTAAATGAATGGAAGAAATAGTATTTCTTAACATGGCGCCTGAAGGAATGGGAGTTGTGAGCAGTGTTATTTTAATGTTATTGATATACTGTTATAGTTCTTATTACATTTTAAAGTAGGTTTTTTTTTTCATTTTATTTTGCTAAATTTCAGTTAGTTATGTTTAAACATTTTTATATTTTTTAAATGGCAGATTTCATTGCTGATTTGACATGTATGATTGAAATGTAATTTTTGACATACAGGATTTTAGAATTTCAAGTATTTTATAGGAGCATAGAAAACCACCAGAATGGCCACCGAGTTGGACATAGTTTACCCAAAAATGAAAATTCTGCCATTAATTTTTGGAGCAACATGAGAGTGAGTAATTAATGCCAGAATATTACATTTTAAAGGATTTTGATAGAGCATCTTAAATCCATTATATTGTCCTTTCCCTACATTATATCAGATGGCTTTCCAGAGAAACCATCTACCCTCATCAGTAAAAGCGTAATCCTTCTTACACAATGTGTATCTAAAACACTGACAATAATGAAGGGTCCCTCTGGCTGTTCAGTAATCCCTCATATTGCTTCCAGAGCTGCGGTGACAGTGTTGTTAGGTTGCTCAGTCATGACAGATCTCTAGGTGGAACTGACAAAGTCCTCCCTGTATAACATGCTGGGTCTCCTGCAGAGCTCTAATGGGATCACATTTCTTCATGGTAAAAGAAGATACAGGAAGGCCTAACCATGAGCACTCTCTGTCTGACTTGCTAATGGTTGTTGCTATGGGCTTCCAAGGCAGAGCGGACCATTATTGTTGTGCTAGTTAGCAAGTGTGTCACATTTCATTTAATGCTAGTGTTTATTTATTTGCATCTAGCAATAGTAACAACTTTCTGTTTGGCACAACGCTCTTGTTTTTGTTGTGAATAAACAACAAATATTTAAATCTATTGTATTCTATTTTTATATTATTTATGTTGTTTAAAATTTCAGTTAACATTTTTCATACGTGTGACAGATGTAACGCAGTAGATGCTGATTTGTCTCAGTTTTATTTTTGCTCCAAGATACAAAGTTATTGGAATGGAATTTTTGATGTGCTTTCAGAGATTTTTAAGATGCAATTGCAGCCAGATCCAGCACTTTTGATTCTGGGACTTTCTGAATGTATACAAACATTATCAGGAGCAGAACACAGATGGCTTGCATACAGTTTAACTTCAGCCAAGAAGTTACTACTGTTATTCTGGAAGAAAAAGGAGGCTCTTACATGTAAGCTATGGCTAGGAGAGATGATTTCTACTTTACATATGGAACAGATTAGGTATTGTTTGAAGGGCAAATCTGATCTGTTTAACAAAATCTGGCACCCTTTCCTCTGTTACCTTGATGGACTAATGCGTCATTTGTTAATGTTATGTTTTAATATTTTTTCATCACACTTTACAATTAAATGTAAACAGGTCTTGTAATGGATGGTTTGTGCTGTGGGTTGTTTTTATTATTTATTTATTTTTTATTATTATTATTATTGTATTCATTGTAGTTGTAATAGGGACGAAACGTAAGATTGCAAATCTCTCTTCAAAATCTTTGTCTTTCTATGTACACACATGCTATATTTATTTAATAAAATATTCAATAAAAATTATATGTTTGTACATTTTATAATGAAATTTATGCCTTGGTAAAGCTAAATTTTCAGCATCAATTTCCTTTTTTAGAAATCATTCAAATATGCTCATTTAGTGCTCAAAAAAAAAATAGTGACCCCAAACTTTGAACTATAGTGTTTTTGGTTTATTTAGATGTATGAAGAAAATGCATTATTCATTATTTATCTAATTAATATTCATGTGCTAAACCTTTGCTATTTTGTGACCTGTCCAGCCCCTTTTCTGCACCATTTTTTTTTTTTTAGAAGAAAGGGACTCTCATTTGTTTGATTAGCAGTGCTGATAAAGCCATTTTCTTATCCAGACATGGATGGATAAAAAATACAAAATGTGAAAATGTAGCCTAATCCACTGATTAGCACAAATATCCTGATAAGAGTCACTGTGTGATAGATCTTAGATGGCCATTGTTTGTGTCTGTGTTTGGGGTCCAATCTGAATGTGCATCAGTGTGATAATTTTGCTTTGATCTGGGCTGTGCCTGGATTTGTCACTGACTTGCTTAATGCAATAAATCAGAGAGGCAATGACTGCCTCTTATTAAACATGATTAAATGATCCAGTGGGTTGAGTCCGTGTGTGCCCGCGGAGCTTTCAGAATCAATAACAACCCTGTAAAGCTTCTTTTGAGTGGAAAACAAAGTCCTACAAATCCTAATTGCCTGTGGGATTAAACTAACCAAGGGGACTGTAGTAATGACTCTGTTCTGCTGTGCACGCTTTGGCAGCCATCTCTGTGAGATAAATCAAAAGAGATATAAATCAGATTCTGCTAGAACATAACTGTGTGGAGCACAATACGAACAGGTGACTCTTAATGTGATGTCCGATGCAATGCATTTCTCTTTTTTCTTTTTTTTTTTCCTCCGATGAGATGCAGTGCCGTTTCTGGTTCGTAAATTCAATTAAATCTTGCCCCACTTTACATTTGGATGTTATGGTGCAGATCCGGTTGTGGTGTCATAAAAGTGCGGTTGAAGTGAAGACAATTAAACATTTCATTTGCACAATGAGTTATTTGCACAATTGCACTGCCGCATTTCTCTTGTCACATAACGCTGACTGAATGAAGCCCTCTGCCGGTCAAATCATTATAAGGGTGCTTGTGATCCACAGAAATGTAATCAAAATAGTTTGATTTATTGTTAGTTGAATCCATGTGGAGATACTATTGTTGTCTCTTGAAAATTGAAACAAATTGAAACTACTTGCAAGGAATCCCATGTGTGAGGTTAAGAGAATTAAACTTTACTGATTCAATGCAATATTTTGATATGACCTAAAAGCATACTGTATATTTAGATCAAATATCTTAACAACAGAAGAAATGACGAACAACACCTCCTGTTAGTATTTGTGCAAACCTGTGCTAATCCATTTGATTTAGTTATTTAATTGCATTCTCATTCTTTTATTTAGTTCATTAGGTATGTGTTTTTGTTTTGTTTTGCCGCCTGATTGAATCTGAATGCACCCAAAAATCAATAACGCTGATTAATCGTATTGTTACCATGGCAGCAGCCGCATATGCAAGCGGCGTCTCGGGTTTGATAACGTCGTCCTGCTTGTTAAACCAACTAAATTACCCCAAGTCATTTATATCATTAAGTTGAGGGGGGAAATAAATCCTTACAATTTGCCAATAATTTCTTGGCTCAGTCAATGCCCTACCTGTGAGACACATTGCTGATTAAACCTTGATTGCGGGCGAGGACTGCTATGCATTATTAATGAAGTCAGGATAATTGTCAGATTTTATGACATGGGGAGAGGTAGAAATTGGTTCCATGGTCAGTTTGAGGAATGATGAGAATTTGCCCACACCGATGGCGCTGATGGCCCAGCATTAGTCATGGGCCTCCTGCAGCCTTAGCCTGTGACAGAGCTAATGATAGTCATTTTGTAGCGTGACCATGCGCTGGAAAGCATTTATGGTGGCATAAAATGTCCGAAAATTTGAGTCCTGCGCTTTCTCCACTTCACGCTATCTAGCTTTTCTACCTTTTTGAATATAAGCTATGTGCAGAAGAAAGTGTGTTTAATGAAAACACTTTAATCAGCCATTTCAGATTCCTTTCATGCTAATTTTCCATGTGTAGAACATATATGCGTTCTCTTTTGTCCATTTGGTCATTTCATTTAGCTAGTTTGGATGCAGTTCTGTCATTAGCCAATCTTGTTAACAGTTTTAAGGCAATTGTCCCAGGAAGATTTGCAAAAGAAAAAAAAGGACTGCATAGAAATAGTTATTAATTAAATTACTTTGCACAATTTCAATCAATATAGGCACTCAAATAAGATTGGGAATATGCTAACATCAGATATAGGCTTAGTTGTGCATAAATTGAAAAAAAAATAATATATATATATATATTAGAAATTGCTAGTATATTTAACAAACGTTTTGTTTTATGACGTTTTTTTTTTTTTCATGTGTATTGAGTGTCATTCATTTTTAGGAATATTGAATTAGTGTAAAGTATCTTTTTTGTAAATGGTAATAAATTATCAAAGTTATGTTACTGTATATGAATGCTGTATTTTAAAGGTGCAATGTACAGAATGGCTTATAGGCTATACTGTAAATATAAAGTTAATCACTCACATTTCACTGTTTGCTTCATAAAAAAAAATTTTGTTAGATACTGTGTATAAGTGATAGCAATGAATAATTTTTTACCTCAGATGCAGTTTGTTCAACAAGAAAACTGTTATTGTTATATCTTCCTTCCATCCATTTTAATTTTTTTAGGCTGAAAAAATTGAGCCACTCTCATTAAACTTAAAGGATGCCCAATTCAGGGACACGTCAGGTAACTCGGACATTTTGCATGTGATGTAGAAATCACTCAGAACATCTTTTAAGATGTTCTACTTCGATTATGATCAAGGTGGCTTCCAGTGTAGACAGCGAGGCTGCTCAGTAGGTTTTGGTATTGAGCCAGCATGTCTTAGTTTTGCCTCCATTTAGCTGCAAGCATTTCTGATGTTTGGCACTGATGTTGAAAGAATTTAGTTGCATCCAAATTTGCTTCATGGGGTTGAGGTCAGGGCATCCACAACCATCCAGCAAACTATTTCTAAATGAACCTCTTTTTCTGCAACTCAAAAAGCAAGCAGAAATCTTACAACCATGTAGCATGTGTTGCTTTTTTGGAATGTATTTCTCTATGTAAAGCTTAAGGGAATTGCCTTAACAATGAAAAAGTATTATTTCTCCTTCTCCAAACTGTACAGCTGGTACTATGCTTTCGGGCAGGTAGAGTTCTCCTGGCAAATCCAGATTCATCCTTCAGGCTGGCAGATGGTGATGAGTGATCCATCACTCCAGAGAATGGATTTTAACTGCTCAAGAGTCCAGTAATGGTGAGCTTCACACTTCTGCAGCCCACACATGAGCTGGTTTGTGGCTGCACAACTGTTGAAACCCATTTCATGAAGTTTCCTTCAAACAGTTGTCAAGCTGATTTTGCTTCCAGGAGCTTAGCATTGAATGTTTACTTTTTTTTTCTTTTTTTTTTTTGTGCTCATACAGTACATGCTTCAGTATTCAGGAATCACGCATGTTTGAGTGAGTGAAGTGACTTGTGGCCAGGTATGGTGACCCATACTTGGAATTTGTGCTCTGCATTTAACCCATCCAACGTGCACACACACAGCAGTGAGAAGTGATCAACCACACACACCGTGAACACACACCCAGAGCAGTGGGCAGCCATTGCTGCAGCGCCTGGGGAATGGTGCCTTGCTTAAGGGTCTCACCTCAGTCGTGGTATTGAAGGTGGAGAGAGTGCTGGGAAGTCACTCCCACCACCCACAATCCCTGTCGGACCTGGGACTCGAACCTGCAACCTTTGGGTTACAAGTTCAACTCCCTCCACGTTTGGTGTGGTTTACCATTCTATGGCTGTTAATCTTGTTTGCTGTAACACCTTCAGTTAACCAGAAAAGTGCAGAAATGTGGCTGTCTTCAATTTATGACCAATATGACCCTTGCCTGCATTTGTGAAAATTAAAAGAGGCTAGAATAGTTAAACGTGCTAATTAAAAAGGGTTCGCTGCTACTTCTGCTCATGTAATGCACCAGCAGGGTGCGTGCATTACCGAAAAGCTGATATATTTACTTCATGTCATTCAAGAGTAAGTTTTGAGGGCATCCACTGTGAAGTGAAGCAAATTCACAGTGGTTTTGCTTTCTGCACCAATAATTTTACTTGCATTGATCTAACAGGGGGGTTATGCATGGATGTGCCCTCAGGGATTCATTTCTAAGTAGCTCTTGTAAAGAATGTTTTGATTTATTCAGATTTTTCTATTATGTTACAGCGAGCCAAACTAATCAATACTGTATGTGGCTTGTTAGAGCGCAAAAAGCAAAACAACAAAGATCTAAAAATAAGCCCATCTCCTAGAGGAATTTTGTTAACTCAGCGTTGAGTCACATCATTAATGGTATTATTTGAAATGCAAATATTAGAGCGCAAGAGAATTAACATGTTGTGTCCAGCAACTTGCAGGGAAATGTTTCTGTTTTATAGTAATAATGATCTGTTGAGCTTTAGTTACTTCTCTACCATATAAAGCACGTTGTCTTATTGTATTTCTACGCTGAGGTCTTTTTAGAATAATAACAGGTGGAATAAGAAGAGAATGAGAGAAATTACAACAATTAGCATAGCAGCTGTAGAAAATTAACTCCCACCTTTCAATTAAAAGAGGCAATTGTCTCATTGGCAAAGCCATTACCATTTTTACAGCAGTGTTAACTCTTCAACACACGTGCACATTGGCTGGACAGTTGTTTTTAGCTTTTTATAGTATGGCTTGACCTGAAGAGGCCAAACTTGTAGAATAGTTTTTCGTGTTTTATTGTTGATTTGACTGGCATTTTAATGGAACTTCGCTGCTTTTCGGATGTTTCACTCCTGAAGAAAATATGCTAGCAATCATGCATATTTTAGTTCATTTTAGGGACTGTATTACAACATTTTTCTGCTTTTATGTCCAAATGTTTATTTCTCCAAAGGAAGTTTAGAAGATATATTAAAAATCTTTTGGCACTAGGTAGTAATTTAGTCCAAAAACTACATTTTGATCAATGTTTAGACAGAATTATTTTCTGCTTTAAATCTGTGGCCCACCAAAATCTTTAAGGGTTGTAATTTTCACTGCTATATTGCACTGTGCAAGTTGACACACAAGAGAATATAGAGGCTTTCAACATACGGACAAGCATAGATTAAACGCTAAAGAGTGTCAGCATAGCAGTCCCTCTTTCAGTGTTCCATGAGCATTGTGCACACTGACATTACAGAGACATCAATGTCTCGGCAGCATGCTCTGAAAGAGAAATGTTGGTAGTTCAGATCTCCCACTGATTATACGGAAAGATTCACAGGCCTTCTCTGCTTTGAACAGCTGTCTCGATGTTACTGCCTCATTGCAGTAAAAGAGGAGATCGGACATTTAGTATTATTATGTCTTCTTTAAAGGCCTTTGACCCTTTCTTGATTTATTTATTATTATTATTATTTTTTATGTCAAGACATTTCATATTAAGCATGTTTCTGTAAGAGTTAAAATAAAAAAATGTAAATTAATTACTTTAAATAAAATTATATGGGTAATACACAGTGGGTATATTGTCCTATTTTTGTCATTTATTATACATGCCGTTTTTATGGCATTAATTAAAAGGACTCCAAGGAGCATGTGTGCATTCATTTGCGAAATGTATTTTTCACACTTCACTTTCACACTTCTATTTAAGTGAGGAACATAAAAGATAGGAAATGGAAAATAACTGTTTTATAATGAAAAATATTGATAATGGGAAGTGAAATATTGATGTTGGGGTATAGTCATAACAGTATTTCCCAAAATGTGAAACGTTAAAAAACAAACTAAAAATCTGTTTGCATGCATCTGTTTTATTTATTAATTTCAACAGGTTTTATTGAAATTATTGTTGCTTTATTGTCATGAAAAACATGTTGTCAAAGCATTGTAGAGGGAATAAAAAAGTAAACACTTCCAATTCAAGGTGTTGTTTACTCTTCAGTTGTTGGCCATCTCAGATTAGCAATGTCAATTACATGCCACTTGATTGGAGCTTTGATGACAAGACGTGTTCTTGGGTTGTGACCTCTGCATCACTTGAGTTGTTGTGCTTTTTTATCTGCTGCCTCTCCAAGATAAGAACTGTTCCACGGCTGTCGCTGATTGCACATCTCTGGATAAGGTCTTCGTATACTCCGGCACCCGGTATAGTCGGGAGAGGACAGACCTATTTCAAATGCCCACCAGGTGAAATACGGTTCCTATAGGACAGATTTCGATTTTTGTGTAAACCACTTTACTGGTGAGGTTGGCTTAAGTTTTATTAGGTTTACTTCATTAAGTTTATTGGCATGATGTATCCATTGAAAGGTCAAGGTTCCAAGAAATACTGAATGAATACAAAACAACCAGTTCTGAGTGAAAGTTCTCATCCTTTTCATATTGCATGTTAATCGACTGGCATAATATTTGTGTTTTATGTCTGTTTATGCCACTTCTTGAGGACATAAATGCATGAAGTGCCAGCATTTGGCAAGAGTGTCAACTGAGGCCTGACAGCTGAATAACTAATGCTCAAGTGTCTCCATTGAGCCATTGCACATCAATCAGCTCTTTCATCCCATTTCACACAGGATTCACTGGACATGACTGCTCCATGCCGGCTACGGGCTGCACTTCCAACCCGTGCGATACGAAGGGCACTTCCATGTGCGAAGAGCAGCAGGGCGGTTTCAAGTGCGCGTGTCGCCGTGGCTATACGGGCCCATTTTGTGAAACTTCCATCAGTCACTGCGTTGAAGGATTGTGTCATCACGGATCAAAGTGTGTGGATCTCCCGCTGGGCTTCGTGTGTGAATGTTTGCCTGGTAGGAATGATTTGGTACTGCCTGTCTCCTGCCAGTCTCTCTGTCTACACCTTCACTTAAGCATCCATTTAACCCTCACCCCATTTTCATCTCTTCCTCAGGGTTACGAGGACGATTCTGTGAGGTAAACATTGATGACTGTCTGGATAAGCCTTGTGGTGCGCTCAGTATCTGTAAAGATGGTATCAATGCCTATGACTGTTTCTGTGCGCCTGGGTTCATCGGTAAGTCCACCACAAGCAATTTTCTAGAGCAATTTTTCCTTTGCCCAGTTTTCTAACATTCAATTCCCCTCTGTTGAGCCGTGTTTAAAAGGTCTGTGGCCTCAAATCTGCTCCTGTATTGTAAGACATTAGTTGACCGTCTGCTTATCAAGGGGTATTTCTTAAACCACATTACCCTGGCATCACATTTTCTGCCATCCATTTGACAGATTAGACAGGAGTGTTGTTTTTTTCTTCCGTAGCACCTCATCATTAGCTGTGAGTTATTTTATTTGAAGGGGCATCACGGCCCCCGTGTATTTGCAAGGAAATCCTTAATGAAATGAACCTTTCCCCTGCTTCTCAAGGTAATAACTGTGAGATTGAAGTAAATGAGTGTCTTAGTCAACCCTGTCAGAATGGAGCTTCCTGCTCAGATGAGCTTAACTCTTTCAGCTGCCTCTGTCCTGCTGGAACCACAGGTATGTAATTTCTTCCTGCCGTCGCAGTTTCACAGGATGAGTTTGGGTGATGAAGGCCTCAGTTACATTTTGAAACTGACAACCATGTTTAAATGCATGATTGAATCTTTAAAATTACATTTCCAGATGGTTACATAGTACAGGAGTCACTCCCCAGCCTACAGTGGTAATGATAACCTTAGCTATGTTTTGGCCTTTTGAAGCCTTTAAACATTGAACATTTTTTTTATTTGTAATTAATAATGAGTGCTGTATATAGTGCTGTCAAATGATTAATCACAATTAATTGCATCCAAAATAAAAGGTTTTTTTTTAGATAATATGTGTGTGTTCCGTGTATATTTCTTATGTATAAAAATACACATATATATTTTGAAAATATTTACATGTCCATATTTATATTCATATAATTTATATTATAAAAATATTTAATATATAAATGTAGCACTTTTTATATATATATACATGTATGTGTGTGTATTTGTATACACATAATAAACACAGTACACACACATTATGTAAACAAAAATGTTTATTTTGGATGCGATTAAAGGAATAATTCACCCAAATATGATCATCATTTACTTACCCTCAAGTAGTTCCAAATCTGTATGAATTTCTTTGTTCTGCTGAGCACAAGATATTTTGAAGAAAGTTTGTAACCAGGCTGTTTTGAGTCACCATACTATGGAAGTCAATGGTGACTCAAAACAGCCTAGTATTAAGTTAATTATATGTCATGTCAATTAAGTTTGACAAGGTTACTATAGAACTGCTAGTAGTAGAAATTTAAAATAAAAAGAGATTTGTCTTATTTGTGGAACGTTGTATAATTTCTGTGGGATTAGAAATAGGGAATGTTCAGAAAAATACTTGTGCAGGTGCATTAACCATTTTTCTGTAATTGTATGCAATTTCATGTAATTTAAATGCAAAAAAACATTGATTTATATTATAATAATTAATTTATATTATAACTGTGAAAACATGTCATCACAGTCTGTGAGAAGGGTCCATCGTTTGAGCCAGTAGCTGAAAGCTTGTTCAAACAAATAGAGCAATGTTTTTAAATCGCCACAGAGAAGTTACCCTGCAAATGGCTTACTTATAGTTGTCTCAGCACTTTAAACTGAGATGGAAGTATTTTAATATAGAAAAAATTACACACTTCAGCGTGACGAGATATGATCATTTAGTGTGTCATGTTTAGTTTACAAACAACCATTTAGAACAGAGGGGCACTTTTAGCTCTTATCCAGCCACATTAAATTTCTATTTCGAGAGTAATTTCCACTTAATTCTTTCATGTTCATGCAAATTGGAAAGGAAATAGCCTCATTTGGTGGTATGAGTCAACTCAAGCTCTCTGTATATTTTAGGAACCTCCTGCCCAACGGAATGTAAATTCATCCACTTTCATTTCAAACCAGGAGGTGTATTGCTCGAAGGCTTAAAAGGGATTTTAGATTTGTTTTTACTTTTATTCCAGATTCTTTGTGCGGTGAAAACTTCAGCTTATAATTGGTTGGCATGGGAATTTCTACGACAACTCTCATTCTTATTTTCTTCTTTTTGTGTGCCTTTCTCTCTTTCTCTCATTTCTCAGGCAGTTTATGTGAAATAAACATAGATGAATGCCAGTCATTACCATGCATGAACAACGGCACGTGTTTGGACCTCTCCGATGGCTTTATATGCATTTGCCCTTCAGGTTTCTCTGGTGTGTCTAATGTTTAGAACATTATAGCATTGATTATCTCTATTGCCTCTCTTGCTCTCACAGGAGCCAATGCAAAAATATGACTCCACATCTTAAAACTATACATAGTACCCAAATACTGAAATGCCTCAAGTACAAATGTCTTGTCATATTTTTGTCACTTAGGTGTTTCCTGAGAGCTATGGGCTTTTTTCCTAAAATGTTCAGATTTGTCTGCTTGATATTGTGCATTAAAGGTCCTGAGTGCTCACTGGATGTTGATGAGTGTGTCTCATATCCCTGTAAGAATGGAGGCACCTGCATTGACCAATCGGGTAATTACTACTGCCGATGCGCGGCTCCATTTAAAGGTAATGAAGACTGAGGGACTGGGGTGAAGGGTGAAGAAAAGCAAAGTTAATTAACTTCAGAGAGCATTCCTCTCACCTGTCTGAACTCATGCAGTCTGTATTGCCACATCAAGACATCTTCATTGTCCATTTAATAATTCCAATTAAATTCAATTTAAACTATAAATGGCTATTAAAATCTGCAATTTAAATGTATTTGAATTAAAATAATATATACATATATTAAAAAAATCATGTGAGAGACTGGTACCCTCAACATATGGGTTTCATTTACTAAGATTTTAGTATCCTGGTAGCCTCACAATTAACTTACTGTTGAACATTTTGGTGAGGATAAAGTTTCTAGCAAGCCTTGTATTCATATACACACATTACGGTATGCTGGTTTAGTTCAGAGGTTGATCGAATCAGACCTAAATGTCAGGACAAATTCCCCCTAGAGTGCTGTGCTCTTTGACTATGTTATTCAGATTAGGAAACTGCAGAAGCTATCTGCTGTGTGAATACACCTGTTTTACACAGCTATATTTTGTGCATTAGTAGGATTTCTGTGTTTTATTTTTTGTGTATGTTTGATGCTCAGCTGGCCAATTCCAAACACTGAATGCAGCTCATCTAAAATCGATCAAGCAGCTCAGTCATTGCTGCTTATACTCAAACAGAGATCACGGATCACGCTTCCATTAGACGCGCAAATTAGGTTGTCAGGGATAATGATGATATCGGTTATTCTGTTTTGAAATTGAGGAAAAAAGGCACAGGCGGCTTCACTGCTCTGAGAAATGCGCACAGTGTTTATGTGGAGGGATGCTGGGAACATTAACCTAGCCATTACACAGCTATCCTTTACTAAATGATCTAGTGTCTAGTAGGGCTGGGCGATTTAATCGTCGATTTATTCATGCGCATTTCGTCAGAAAAGCCGGTTCTTTGATTAGCGGTAAATCTCAATCAGCTGTTTTTAAAATGAGCGGCAGTTGATACACAGAGCCATAGATCACTGGCGAGCTACACAATATCATCTTCAGAATCGGAAGCGATTCATTTCCGATTTTGAACGGGATATTGCGTAAAAATCAACGATTAAATCGGCCAGCCCTATAGTGTCTAGACTGGCTAAAATACAGTGCACGGTCTATCCACGTGTTAATTGAAACCCTGAGAGTTCATAGTGGCCATTATCCAACAGTGCCATGGAGTGTAATTAGACAATCCAAGGCATGTCATTAATTTTCATTGAGGTGGTTCTCACCTATGAGTCTCAAATGTGCCAGTATGTTATGGGTTCTTTTAGTGTCTTTAATTCAAGTGAATTTTTGTCTGATCCATTTTCCTGCTGCACCAGCATAACTAGACTAGCTTGGTGACCAGCATCACTGAGCAGTTTTGGTTAGTTACCAATTAGTTACCAGGTCCCCCTCGATAGAAATCACGATTGCGGTTTGCAGCCATACAAAACACGTTGGTTCCCCACTGCGGTAGAAATCGCAACCGATTTCCCCCTCGAGGGGGCCCCCGTTGTTATGGCGCTCCTGCATCATAGACTGTAAAAAACATGGATGTAGTGTCCATGACATCACCCAAAGGTTTCTGAAGAGCGTTTTTGAAAAGAGCTAAAAGTAGGCAGAGCCAACCATCGCTATGTTGGAATCGCGTCACCTCGCGTCACTCTCAGATTATTGAAAGTGGTAAAAGAGGCGGGAGCTGGTTGATAAAACCACGCCCACCTAGCGTGACAGTGGTGACAGCCACGGCAATCCAAGTTGCCGCTCCCTTAATTATGCAGAGGATGAGTTATAAAAAAAAATCACCCCCCTCACAGTTGTCACAAAGGGCAACATTAGATATATAGACCAAAATCATTTTTATAACCAGGCTAGCGACCAGTCGATGAATCACAGTTTTAGTCACTTCCATGTTGGCTTCATGATAGAGAGCAGGAGGTTGCCGTATGTATACATACATACCAGGCCTGAGAGAAGGAAGAAAAAATATTTGTGAGATCAGCATTACTCATTTAAAACCACTCACCACTCTGGTCAGCAGGGTAAAGATTAAAAAATAGATATGGAATAAAGTTTATTTAATTTTTTTGTGTTTTAAAACTTTAAAAATTTTGTGCTCTTGGGCCTACAGCAATCCTAGGTGAAATTGTACTTTATTAATGTAATTTCTATTCTGTATTTAAAAATTAAATGTATATAAATAAATCCTTATGTAGTAATCATGATTGACTGAAAAAGTCATTATTTTGATTGTTTCATTCAAATGAAATGTTGTATTTTAATTGATTAGATTTTTTAATGTATGTTAAATAAATAATAAATGGACAAAAATGATTATTTGTGCCTCTGTCTTGAAAAAGTCATGCAAATTCAGTAGGCAAAATATGACTCTTTTTAGAAGTGACAGGGCTGCTTTTGACTTAAATGTGGCATTAGAGGCCTTTTAAGTAATTAATTATGAGAATTTGTAGAGCAAACAAACAGTCAGACATTTTCTGTTGTTGTTTTTGTTGCAGATGGAATTGTATTTTTCATTCTGTATTTGGAATTGCAGGGATTAACTGCGAGTTGCTGCCCTGTGAGGCCGTTAATCCGTGTGATAACGGGGCAGAGTGCGTGGAGGAGGCTGATTCCATCCTCTTCCCTCTGGGTTTCCGGTGCCGATGTCGCCAGGGTTTCACGGGGCCCCGCTGTGAGATCAACATAGACGAGTGCAGCTCCAACCCCTGTCTGCACGGCTTCTGTTATGACGGTAAATACTGCAGTTATATCTCAGCCTTGAACTCTCAAACACAAAATGTTTCCCTTCAGTCTGATTAGCACACTGATACTCTAGAAAGGCACTGTTGGTTTCCCCCTTTGACAGTGTTAGCCGTGACTTAGTTTAATAAGTAGTTTTATGAGACACAAGTTGCTTCATTTAGTATGACCAGGCCACATTTGCTTTGGTGTGCTCTTGACAAGTGTCTTGCTCCAGCTGTGAGGCAGGATCCGTAAGGCATAAATGCTTCTTTGTAATTTGAATAATGGATGATAAATGACAGAGTTAATACAATCAAAGCCCAAGGCAGGGTGTTGTTCTCCCTCAGCAATCCAATAAGCTGTTTTGCCCTTTTGTGTTGCATCTTCTGCATAAATCATTACAAAAGCCATAGATCAAATACATGTTGTCAGTTAAGGATTACAGATTGCAAAGCACCAAATAGGCCTTTGCAATGAGGTACTTTCCAATTGAAACACACTTGATGTTGTTGTGTATGTATTCTGAATGATCGGTTATTGCATACAACCCTCCAACCAATGGAAGACAGGCAAAGTGTTCAGGAAACCTGTTTAATAACAGTTTTTATTACTGCATACAACATTTACACCTTCACCTTTAGGACATGCTGTATGCAGCATAAAGCTTTTAAAATGAGGTTCAGAAGATGTTTTCTAGTTGAGCATAATTCATTTGGGTGATAAAGTTTTAATTCCATGTAGCATAGTGGTGGATGTCTTTGAAGTGACACTGAAAGAAAGACAAAGACAAACCTTGAGTTGTGTAAGATTTTACAGTTTGTTTAAAAGAGGCTGTAAACTGTCCTCTAAAATTAGCAGAAAATTCTTTCAAGTTCAAAATGTGTTGTCAAGTGTGCTTATTGTCTGAATAATTTTGCTATCAACTTGCTAACCCTCCTGCTTTAGGTTTATACATTGCATGATTTAAATGGATAGACATTAATGTCTTCCTTTCTGAAGTTTTACTATTTTCCAGAAATCTTTGGAAAGATCTTTAGAGCATTGGTTCTCAGCTAGAGGCCCAGGACCCACTTTGGACCTAAACTTTAGGCAATATCAGTTACTAAGTGCACCTTTGAGGCAAGGTTACTGTGTGTATTCTATTGTACTAGACTAGACAATAGTACATGTACATTGAAGTTTCTCAGATGAGTGCAGAAGTAGAGAACTAAACTTTTTATCTTTGCAATGCAACAAAAAATGAGGAAAGTTCATGAAGAAATCAAGGCAGCATGATGACCTAATGTTCCTGTCTTTTCTCAGCAAGAGTAATTGTCTTCTGTACTTTAGCCAACTTGGATTTTTTAAATGTCTCCTTCAGTCAGTAAGCTCTTATAACAGCAGTTGCTGATCTGTTGTTCAGCAAATTTTCAATTAGCAATACTGGAAATGTCCATTTGTCTCCATCATGCAGTTTTAAATGACTGCTTGGTAAGGCTGCAGGCCTCTGAGGGAGAAGACCTCTTGAAATATAAGATGCTTCTTTTTGGCCACAAGTAGATCCACAATAACAATGTAAGTCAATAACCATCAATCAAATAATAAGATGGTCATTGAACATCACAGCACAACAAGAAACTAGCAGTGATGACAAAAATAAGAGCATCATAAAATGAAACCCAAGGCAGTAAAACAGTAATCCTATCAAAGTAACTTTTGAATGCAGTACATGCTGGGAGCTCTGTGTGTTCGATATAGATTAGGCATTTGTACATATACTAATGTAGCTAAAGAATTTATTTTCATCTGAGTGTAAATCATTTTAAAGACATTTTTCAAAGTTATTGTTCATGTCTTTGTGTGAAACTTTTTTTTTAAAGGAATAGCTCACCCAAAACTGAAAATTTGCTGAAAATCTACTCACTCTCAGACCATCCTATAGGTAGCTGAGTTTGTTTCTTCATCCGAACTGATTTGGAGATTTTGTATCACATCACTTGCTCTCTATGGATCCTCCGCAGTGAATGGGTGCCGTCAGAATGAGAGTCCAAACATCTGATAAAAAAAAAAAAACATTGCAAATAATTCAGTCCATCAATTCAAGTGGAATGAAGCGAATAGCTGCATGTTTGTAAGAAACAAATCCATCATATAAGGCATTTTTAACTTTCAAAATGTGACCCTGGAGCACAAAAGCCAATTTTGTAGCATGTGTACATTTGCAGCAATAGCCAAAAAATGCACTGTATGATGGAAAATAATTGATTTTCTTTTATGGCAAAAATCATTAGGATATTAAGTAAAGATCATGTCCCATGAAGATGTTTTGTAAATTCCCTGCCGTAAATATATTAAAACTTAATTTTTGTTTGCTAATATGTATTGCTAAGAACTTCATTTAGACAACTTTAAAGGTCGATTTTCTCCATATTTAGATTTTTTTGCATCCTCAGATTCCAGATTTTCAAACAGTTATATCTCAGTCAAATACTGTCCCATTCTAGCAAACCATACATCAATGGAAAGCTTGCTTTTTTAGAAAATGCCTGTATGACTGGTTTTGTGGTCCAGGGTCACAACAGTTCTAAGCAAAAACAGTTCTAAACATATGGTTTATGGTGGATTTTAATGTGAGAGGACAATCGAAGATAGACTTTCTAAGAAGCGTTAGTATGGATTATGGACATGTAAGCAAGGAAATGGGGAAACAACTACCAAGCATAATCTTATGCCTTACTAACCTATACTATATATGCACCTTACTTCTGATTTTCTTGCCATTTAGCACATGCTTTTTATCCAAACCGACATGTAGTTCATTAATTGCACTCCCAGAGCAACCTACAGTTAAGTACTGTGCTCTGAGGTAAAATAGTGACAGAGATGAAGGACGATTTTGTAACCAGGCAACCAAGTATTCCTGGTCCACCTCTTGAATTCAAACCTGCAGCCACTTTGTCTTGTCTCCCAACATCTCCAATTCCAACAAGCTGTGTCAGACAAAGTTTACTTGTTTACTTTCTCCCAGACTGCACCAGCAAAAACAGCCCCACGCATTTAGTCCCTTAGGACCTGTCCGCCATATAGAAGATCTGCTGTGTTTGTATAGGGAGAGAGTGAGAGAGTAAGGTGTATCTTTTGAGCAGCTGGTGTGAGTAATACGGGTGCCATTCTGGACCCCGAGCATTTAATGAGAGTAATCGTGGGTACACGAATAAAGACAGAGTGGCAGCATAGATTACGTGGTAAATCTAAGGGATAATGAAGAATCCTGGGACTCTGCACAGGCCTTATAATAAATTTGCAGCAGTAAGAACCCACAATTACCTCTGTCACAGGCTGCTGTTTTGCAGCAGGGGAAAAAAAGGCAGGGGATGCATTTCTTCTCGACGCCGTTAACGATTTAAGGCTTGTCATTAGGTTTTGGGTAAGTCAGATGCAATGCAAAGACAGTGGACAGCGACACTCTTGTAACATTTGTAAAAGAGATGGCTACACAAACACACATTTTACATTTAATTGGACACACTGTGTTTCCTGCTGCTGGGGTGAATATAAATGACCGTGGAATTGCGCAAGCAGAGAAAGACTGCTTTACTGATAAGCTTAGGAGCAAAGGTTTACAGACAAAAGAGAGAATATGATGAGAATATGATAAGTCTTTTGACTTCAGTGGCTATGGAGGAAAATATAGAGTGTAAAAAAACGAGGCATTTGTAGAGCTTAAAATATTTTAATCCACAGTTTGAATGTCTTAAGAGTCTTTAAATGCTTTAAGTGTTTAAAATGTCAAGTTGCCACGGCTTAAAATTTGAAAGTAATTGTTATATATGCAAAGGAGTTTATTCTTCTTAGTTTTAAATTGTTTATTATGTATGTCATCCCACATTTTTATAAGAAATGCACATATTATAGATACTACAGGATATTTCTGTTTGTAAATGGTGTTATTTTAAAGTTTTATTCATCAAAGAAAAAATTGGTATCAAACTGTTTTCAATAACTGGAAATGGAATAAATGAAATATATTAAAATTGAAAATATTATTTGTATTTGTATTAACTGTAGTAATATATCAAAACATTATTGTTTTATTGTATTATTGTAAAACTGGGTTGTTGTGGTGATTGAGTTGTTTTTATTGCTTGCTATGATTCCTGCACCGACATTGGCTTTACAAGGTTTAATTTCATAACCAGCCCTGAAAACGGTAACTACAACAATAACTACAGTGTCCTTGAATGATGTGTTTATAAAACCATAAGCCCATAAGCCCAGTCCATAAGCACACGTTATTGCAATTTTTTTTTTTTTTTTCTGTTAATGTTTTTTATGCCTTTCTAAAATAGGAAACTGTGTTTAGTCTCTTCTACAGTGAATTCTTCTGTCTCCCTGTATGTTTCCTGCTTCAGCTGTGGATGGTTTTTACTGCTTGTGTAACCCTGGTTACGCTGGAATAAGATGTGAGCAGGACATCAATGACTGTGTCAGCAACATGTGTGAAAACAACTCGACTTGCATGGACCTCCATCTGGTAAGGACAATTAATCTTCAACTAACTACTAGTTTCCATATACAGCTCTTAATGAAAGAACAACAGCAGTTCTTGGAATAATACATATGGGAACTACGTATAATAACCACTAATGTGCTGGAACATCTGTTGTTATATGATTATTGTTGTCTGTGCAAGGAAATTAATAAAATATAAATCATTCCTGGCCCACCTGAGATATGACGTAACCTGCACAGAACAAATAATGTATAGACCTATTTTAACAATGCAGTTCTTCTCCACAAACTTCAGTCTACAAAACAATTAATTTAGAGTAATTAAGTAATTTACTTTTAATATATTTTTTGAAATACTGTAAACTATAACCATTCAATTTACATTTTCTGTTTTGTGTTAAAGATTGTTTATAGCATTGCAATATCTGCATACTGAATTCCTGTTCTCATTTATATTTTTATAGTAAATTGTATATTTGTATGGTTTGTAACTCTTTAATGTGGATGAAAAAGAATTTATAATAATAATAATTGCAAAATTTCAACCAAGGGTTGCTACAAAAGTCACGGTTGCACTTTATTTAACCGTATACAATAGGTTTTGATTCTCATGCACTGAATTGATTTGTGACAATTATGATATTTAGAAACCAAAGCCTTATAAATCATAAGTTTACTTAAAAACTCACTAATATTTTTTTCTGCTTTAAAAGAATTTTTTTTTTTTTTTATTAGTGTCCCTTGTTTTATATTGAACAGTTCATCAGTGCATGATATTAAAAGGAAAAAAATATTTGTTTTCACAATCTTCCATTTTCCCATGTAATTGTATTTTTTACTGATGTAACCAAAGAAATGAGGAAAACAGTATGGTGCATTAATGTTTAAATCATATATTCCATATTTTTGCAATCCAGTTAAATCAGTATTTCACTTAGTAATACGCCTCATTAGTGAAGAGGAGTATGTTCTAAATGTCATTTCAAGGTGTCTTTTAAAAAATCTAACAAATGCAATGTTATTAGTATACTTCTATTACATACACACAGTTATAAAAGTCTGTACAAAAAATCCAGTGTCCTTATTCACTGAGTGGCAGTTTTGTTCTGTAGATTAAGCTTGTGTTACCTCACAATCTTCGAGAACAAAGAGAGGGCCAATGAGAGCAATCAGTGGCTCAGAAGCCTGTGTGACATGCAGTTGTTTGGCTCTCATTCCAAATCGGCTTTTCCTTCCCTTTCAGCAAACCCACCCTAATACGGCCAAAAAGAGAGATAGCAGCCTCTGTGCTCTCATTTCACACTCTTCCGCCCCTCCCCACCCCTTTCTCTTCTTATTTATCTCACAGACTTTCTCTTCTTTTCCTCTATTTTTATTCCAGTAGCTCTCAGAACAGAACAGGAGGGCAAAAATAGTTTATCATTTATTCATGATGAATAATGCAACCCTAGGCCCCGGTTTCTGAATGGAGAATGCAATTGGGCTATTCACGGCATCCCTCGAAACCTAGAGGTGGGCGGTTTGTAGGCTGCTGTCCTGTGGACAGAGATGCAGGCGGGGATATTAGCCCTCTTGCATGCTGGGTTAATTAATGATTTGAGTAGCTATTTTGCATCAGGGAATGAGATCATCTCGGAGATGCATAGAGAGTAACCTTGACAAAAGATGATCCCATGACTTTGCCATTGACAGGTCAAGAAAAGCGCCTTTGATTGACTAGCATTTGTGTTACGGTGTCAACGACATGCAATTTTTTTTTTTTATTTGCAATCACTAAATTCATGCAAGGCATATGAGGTGAGTGTATTCATCATGTTAAGTCTATTTAAAGAGATACATTTGATATAAATATTTGATCTTGCTTACAAATGTAAAGGAAGCGATTTAAAAGAAATACAGACCAATTGTCATCTGACGTGTTTACGGCTTGCAATAAAGTTTTAGAATAGCATCAATGTGTTAATAGCTTCTATATGCTTACCGCATGAGCGCTTTAAAAGATTGTTCTACTGTCACAAGTATAAAATCACTGATTGGGAAATGGTTTAGCTACCATGTAATTGAGCTCTTAAATTCTGTGTTTCCACGTGCTGGTTATATAGCAAAGGACGTGGGATGGGGAGAGAGGGCCAGCCGTGGAAAGTCACATGGGAGTGCATTACTTCTATACAGTCAGTAAATTAGATTGACCTTTCTCTGTGTGTGAAAATGCGAATTTTGTCATGCTGGTTTGCCAACAGGAGTCTCCACCTGCCCAATACGAGGGTCTCTGGAAGGACAAACATGATAGGCAAAAAGGCTAGGTCGCGCTTATCTGATGCAAATCATCTTCCTTTGAATATTTGTGAACTCGTTAAATTGATTGAATTTAGAGGCATGTGGAGAGAAGTGGTGACGCGGGGACATTTTCAATGTAGTTTTGCAACTTAACTGTTGACTCTATGGTGGAGCAAAGACTTTTCCTTTCTTTTCATTCCTGTTTTTTTCTTACAATTACACAGTGAAGGGGTTACAATTTTTTCATACTCTTTTATTCCTGTACACAGTTGTACAACTGAAATGATCCCAGATCCAGAAACGTAGTAAAAAATCATCGATAAAACAGTCCATATGACATCAGTGGCGCAACTTCAGTTTTGCGACAGTACGAGAATACTTTTTTTTTTTTTTTGCACAAAGAAAACTAAAAATAACATAATTAACTCAACCATTCTACTCCCGTGATTACGTCTTCCGCCATTTTAGAGTGTATTACAACGCATGTGTACGCTTTCTACTAGGCGTAAACAACCGCAGATTACGCACACGCGTGCTTTCCCCCGGATGTGAACAAGGCTGATTATGTCAAATAGGTTAAAGCTTGTGTATGCGTTGTGATACTCTCTAAAATGGCGAAAGATGTTAAGTCTGGGGAGAAAAATGGTAGAGTTAAATGATGTTATTTTTGTTTTCTTTGCACAAAAAAAGCATTCTCTTAGCATCGCAAAACTGATGTTTTACTGATGTTTTCACTACGTTTCTAGATCTGGGATCATTTCAGTTGTGTTGCTGTCTAAGGAGGGTCAGATGGCTCTCTGATTTTATCAGATATAACTCAGTAAGATATTGTTGATGAAACCCTGCATAGACAGCAGTGGAAGTGACATGTTAAAGACCCAGAAGGGTAAGGGCATCAATAAAATAGTCTGTGTACATTTTAATGAGAGATTTTAGTTTTCTTGAATGTGATAGACGCACTTATTGTCTTTAGAGGGTCAGAAAGCTCTCAAATTTCATCAAAAATATCTTAATTTGTGTTCAGATGATGGTTGAAGGTCTTATGGGTTTGGAACGACATGAGGGACATGAGTCATTACTGGCAGAATTTTCCTTTTTCAACTATTTATTGAATGTATTTTATTATTTTACTGTTCAGCATACATTGCCATAATTTTCAACCTAATTTTGCTGCCTGTAAAAGCCCATGTAAAGATTTTGCATTTGGTGATACAAAGCTGTGCTGCATTAATTAGCGAGCGACAGGTTTGCTGTTGTGTTAAATAGTTTTTAATCTGCTTTGTCCTCCATTAACAGCATTCATGGGGTAATGAACTACTTTCTCAGAAAATCAATGACTATTTGTTTCCTCCTGGTACAGTATATGACCTCATGGATTTGCAAAGACTTTGGGATTATATCCCATTTATTAATTTGGCAGACACTTTTATCCAAATCATCTTACATTTCATCAGTACCCATGTTCCCTTGAAATCAAACCCACGATTCAGCAGAGCTATAGGAGCAAGACCTAAGCCATTACATCATTCTTCTTTTCACTTCACGTCTCAGCAGTGTTAGACAACCTCAACACAACACTCTGTTTTATATCCCCATAGCACCCTTTTTTTCTGAACTTGTCTTTGTTGAAGGGGCTGTTGCAACATTCCCCTTGAGCATAATGGTGTTGTGAAGTGTGCGTAATGGCCCGATGTCCTCTGTGTTCTCTTAAGACATAATAAATCACTCCATTTGTACACCACAATCCATGCCTCCTCTGCTCATCTGTTGGCTACATTCACTCCATCTTTTTTACATTGTCAAAATCAGTGACATAGCGTCTTTCTTAACTTTATAAATTGTCTATCCAATTTTCTTCTACATTTTCCACACATCATAGAAATGTGATCTCAATTAGGATGGATTCTCTTGTATGAAATGCACATTTTTTTAGTAGCTGTTGTTTATAGTTATAATGCAAATCTGTTTTACTTTATATGTATTAATTATTTATTGTGCATGCCAGTTTGTACA
>JAUMHE010000014.1:2256959-2273103 GCA_032359235.1 Enteromius mattozi | reverse complement strand
GCATCTTTTTCTTCCACACTTTTTCCTTCCACTCAACTTTCTGTTAACATGCTTGGATACAGCACTTTGTGAACAGCAGGCTTCTTTGGCAATGAATGTTTGTGGCTTACGCTTCTTGTGAAGGGTGTCAATAATTGTCTTCTGGACAACTGATCAGCAGTGTTACCCATGATTGTGTAGTCCAGTGAACCAAACTGAGATACTATTTTGAAGGCTCAGGAAACCTTTGCAGGTATTTGAGTTGATTAGCTGATTGGCATATTCTAATTCTAATTTATTGAGATAGTAAATTGGTGGGTTTTTGTTAAATGTGAGCCTAAATCATCACAATTTAAAAAAAAAAAAAAAACTACTTGAGTCTGTGTGCATTGAATTTATTTAATACACAAGTTTCACAATTTGAGTTGAATTACTGAAATAAACTTTTCCACAACATTCTAAATTACTGAGATGCACCTGTACTTGTTTAAAAATTTTCACAAAATATTGAAAATGAATGTTGCTATAATGTTTAAATGATAAAATGGAATGTCCAGTGTTTTTGTTTAGATTATCATCAAGTTTTAAACATTCATGGAACATTCAGAAAAATGTCTATATTTGAAATAATGTCAGAAATGCTGTCTATACTTTATAGGAATGTTGTTAGCAAGGTAATTAGTAGTATTATATTGGTACTAAAAATTATTGAGATACAAAAATTTATTGTGGTACAATACAATCATTCAGGCAGTTTCTGTTCCTGACAAGAAAGGCTATGTGCTGCTCTTCAGTAGAGTTCTGCAGTTCAAGATTTGTGATGTGAAGCGTACAAACATGACAAAAGGTTAATTTGTCAAGACCACCAGAGTTTTTTTTAGTTTCATCTAATGAGATATTTATTACAAATCCATGTAAATGTCAGTCTTGAAAATGCCTTTTACTCAGCTGATCACGTGCTTGACTACAACAGCGCACGCTCAGGGACTCTGCTTCTGACAGCTGTGGAGCAGTTTTCCTGAAGGACTACAAGCAACTAGTACTGAACTTAAACCTTAATACTTCCAAACACAAAGATAAGGTGCCATTTACCTTTATTCTGTTCAAAGCTGATGGTCTACATTCATTAATTATATACTGTATAACCAAAAAAGAATATCGCAATACAAAATCCAAGGGCAACTTGCTTGGGAATAACAAACAGCTCATTAATACTGTGCGATCTTGCTGTTGGTTTATTTGTATTTGAAATGTAATAAGCACCTGACACCTGCTTTTCCCCTGTAATAATTACTCCAATTTTTTCCCCCTGTAATAATTAATCCAAGTTTTGTTATTTGACAAATTTATGTACAAAGTCTCGTAGCATCACAAAAGTAAGGATGAACCACTGATGTCACATGGACTATTTTAACAATGTCCTTACTACATTCCTCTGCCCTGACTGTTGTAGGAACTATGCTGTCTATGCAGGGCCAGAGAGCTCCTGGATTTTATAAAAAAATATCTTAATTTGTGTTCAGAAGATAAACAAAGTGTAACAATGGAGACTGAGGTGTGTGGATCCATGTGCAAAGTTTATTTCGGAGTCAACAGGCAGGGTCAGATACAGGGAAACTGAGCAACGAAGGCAAGGCAGAATCAAGGTTAAGGTACACAGGCGGGTAATGAGGCAGGCAGCAAACAATCACAGTCCAGATAAACAGTCCACAATCAGAAAACCAGGAAAACAAACAAGGGAATAAACGCTCAGAAATGATCACAGGAGCAAACCAAGACTTCGCGAAGAACCTGAGTGTGAATGTGGCTTATATGCTGGTGATAATGAGTGATTGGGAGTGGTGATGAACTGCAGCTGTGAGTGTGTGCGTGCAAATATGAAACAGGTGTGAGTGAGTGGTGCATGATGGGAAATTGAGTCCTTGTATGAGATTCTGTGATGATTGGAGTGCCCTCTGGCGGAGCTTGAGAGCACTCCAGCTGATTAACGTGACACAAAGGTCTTACATGTTTATAGTGAGTAATTAATGACAGAATTTTCATTTTTGAACTATCCCGTTAAATTATAGAATTATTTAATATAGTTTTAAATATTGTTGAATTTTATTTTCTCAGTATTCCATTTTAAGCATGAAGTATTGTGCATAGTAGCGTCTGTACTTCTGGTTCTAATCCCATCTCAGAGAAGTCAGTTTCACCCAAGTGCTTTGTGAAAATGGATTTCTTTTTAAATATCTCAAGAGCCAACCTGGTGCATTACCCCCTTCACAAACTTTATGAGCTGAGCCATTGAGAAGTCCAGTCTCGACATTTGGTTTGTGTTTGAATGGTCTTTTTCTGTGGTGATGACCGTCCTTTCTTTTATCTTCTCCCCCACAGAGTGGTTTCCTGTAAACAAATCACCAGAGTATTCTCTTTGATCACATGGGATTCTTTTGATATGCTGGCTAGATATCTTACATGTAATCATTGATTTTTAGTCTGAAAGGCAGCGGCTATTATTTTCTTTTGTGACGTCATGTGCAGAGTACTTAGCCTTTGCATCGAGAATGAAATAACAGACCATATTTACTTTAAAAGCGTAAAACTAGCTGCACTCATGTGAGGCAGATAATAGCCCTGGAAGATGTCCTAATGGTAATCCCAGTTAGCCGAGAAAAGCGGATGGAGCACATTGCCACAAAAAATGGGCCTTTTCTCCAAGCCAGCAGCTGACGTTAGCAGGCTAGTTTTTCTCAACAGATGGTTCTCAAACATATTCCCTATTTCTTTGCCTTTTGCTTTTGCTTAGAGTCATTTCTCTCGCTATTTTCATCCCCCAAAATTTTATTTTACTTCAGGTCTCCTCATCCATTTTCTCTCTGGCACTTTTAAAAGTTACCAAAAGTGCATATATGGCTGTGGATTTGGACGTGATGTGAGCATTCAGAGTACTTGGCTTCCTGTTTTAAGTCCCTTTAGTAGTGTTGAGTTCTGACAGTGATTCATGGCTTTAACGGTTGTAATCCTTTGACTTTGAGACAGATTCTGCCCACCTCCACCGGTAACGGCTGGAGCTTTCGGAGGGCAGGAGCGAACAGCTGTACATCAGCCGTTCATTTCATTCCTGTAAAGCGACATCATTCACCTCACTGTCGAGCTGAGCACTAAACTCTTTTACTGAGTGTGTCACGCCCGCCCAAGTGTATAATCGAGTGCTTGGCCCACTAAACAGGCAATACAGCACGTTTGGAGGACCAGCCTCTCCATTTTGGGTCTCTGGTGAGCCGTGGCCTCATGTTGCGTTTACAACTGATATCTTTGAATTTGAAATGCTGCCTTTGGTCATTGTTGTTAACATATCTGGGTTTACAGTGCTTTATTAATCCTGCCAGATGACATTATTAAGCAGAATAAAGATTTATCTCTTTTAATGATATCTGTGAGATTTTCTATTATGTTTACAATCTGCTATAGAAAAGCAAGTTAGAGACTGTTTTTGTCTGCTTTTCTTATTCTCTTGATGCACCCTTATTTAAACAGACATGGAGAATGCTTTCCTTGTTAAATTATTCATACACGTTTGCTTCCAGAAGCTGACTTTTGCAGCCGAAATGGTCAGCAGTGATGGCAGCTCATTATGTCTGCTGGGAGAGGTGTGCATCAGGATGGCATTTGACTCAATTTAGTGGAGACGTCTGTCGCCAGGTTTTCAGAGCATCACATAGATTACAAAGAAAAGTTTCTGTTTTTTATTCCCAAAACTCCTGCTTTGTTCTAGCTGTGACCTCTGATTCACCTCCATTCTGTGCAAACACAGACAAATGCTCTTGGTTTCAGTCTCTTGACTCTCTTACATAACACCCCATGGTCATCGGGTTTGTTTAAATCAGGATCTTTATATAATTGAATGCAGGATGACCTCTGTGAACCGTATTAGCAACAGTATGTTTCCAAGAGCTTGACCAAGAATGAAACCAGTGTAAAATGTTTGTCGGGTGACCTTATAATGTTGCAATGCAGTGAACAGCGCCTAATTAACATCTAATTGCATTTTTAATCCAATTTTATGGAGGGAAAAAATTATAATGTTTGGAAATCCAATAAAATGAGTCAAGAAAGAGACACTCATTTTGGCAAATTGAGTACCATAGCATACCATACCATACCTGTAATGAATGGGACAGAAGCTGGCGGATCCAAGTGCAAGCTTTTATTAATGGGCATGGTCAAATACCGGCAGGGTCAAAACGACAGCAGACAGATGCAATGGACACAGGCTAAATCAGAGTCGATAATCCAGGCAGAGATCGGGTCAGGCAGAGAACAAACCAGGTAAACAATCAAAAAATCACACGCAGAGGAATACAAAGAGGGAAAACGCTCAGAAATGAAACACTGGGGAATTCAAGACCTCGCAACGTGTTGGTGTTTGGTGCTGGCTTATATGCAGGTGAGAAGGGGTGTGGTGACGAGGAACAGGTGCTGGGGAGTGAGTGCAAATTACAGACAGGTGTGAGTGAGTGATGTATGATGGGATTTGAAGTCCGTGGGTGTAAACTGTGTTGGCTTTGGTGCCCTCTGGCGGAGCTTGAGGGAACTCCTGCTGAATATCGTTACAATACCATAAAATACCATATCTTCTTCTTTTTTTTTAGAAAATTAATACATTTTGAGCATAGACAAAATTATTAAAAGTGACAGTTAATGTATTTTATAATAAATGGTACTAAATATGTATGTTTCAAATACATGCTGTTCTTTTACACTTTCTATTGGTTCAGTAAACCTCAAACATTTTTGTCATTTGATATTAATATGAAAATTTGTTCAGCTCCAGATCAGCATATTAGAATAATTTCTAAAGAATCATGTGACCCTGAGTAATGGCTGCTGATAATTCAGCTATGCATCACATGAACAAATTGCATTTTTAAATATATTGCAATAGAAAGCAGTTAAATTAAATTGTAATTCACAAAATCACTTCTTGTACTGTATTTCTGATTAAATAAATACGGACTTAGTTAGCATAAGACACAAAAACAATTGTGTGTGCACATGTAATATATCATATATAATATATATGTGCATTCCTCCAGAAGAGAAAGGCTGTTAATTAAAAAGTGAATTGTTAAGAGTTAACAGAGATCTTTAAATATGTAAGCATATATATATATATATATATGCTGAATTTTTATTTTTTTTATTATACAGTATATAGATGGTTTCAGATTCAATAGGCTAAAAGCCACAAAATTCCAAATTTGATTTTAAGTCTGTTTCCTTTTTTCTTTTTGAAATAAAAAGGTCATGATCAAAATACAGAATATGTCACTGCAATGTCAAGGCTCTTTTTGAAGAGTGGTAAACCCATCTCCTGTGATCATACACAGTTGGCTGCGTACGGAGCTCGCCATATGCAGCAGACACCTGAATGTTCCCTGCGTCAGTCTGAGCTCGCATGGCTGGTGAAGGGCAATCAGTCACAGAAACAGATGTGTTTGCATGTTCTACATAATGCGGGGCAATAATCTTGCAGTCTGCTGCGGCATTACCCCCTGCTGTCCTGAAAGGCAGTGACAAACCGTCCGCTGTCGCTCCCTAGGTACGGTGCAAAGAGTGCTTGTGTACAAACGAGGTCACTTGATTAGTGTCTTACAAAGTGGGAATGTTGCTTTGTTGTCCTATCCAGTTTTGTTTGCATGAGTGCAATTATTTTTGTAACATTTGTATGCGTACCAGTTTTTTTATTTGAAAATGTGAGCGGATTTGAGTTCTCCTTGCATAGATAGTTCTCATTCAAATCTTTTCATGCCCAGGTTTTAGGAATATTCTGTATTGGTGTGTGTTTGTGTGTATGTATCAGTCACTTGTACTGGTTTGAAATCCCAGTGACAGAATGTAAATATTTCATTTCAGCTGTGCTGCAGCTCAAAACACATTATTAATTTATAGATTTGAAACTCCTCCAATGCCTTCCTGTATCTGATATTATACCTTTGAAAACCGTCTGCGTCTTCCGGCAGCTTATGAAGTTCTTGTCTGAATATTGCTTATCATGCTGGTCCACCCTCTACCTCTCGCTTGGGGATAAAGCCTGGAATTATAAAAGTTCCGTTTGCGGAATTGCACCTCAGCAGTCAGCCGTTAGCTCGAGCATTTCTAATCATTCGCTTACAGTGAGGCTAGATCAACATCAGCAGAATATGAGTCTACATTTGCAGATGGCCTTCAGGCCCAGTTATGCTCTTATTTAAATGAACCTGTGATTTTTAAAGGTGCACTCAATATATTTTTGTTTATCTGTGCTGAGTCTTCTTGGTCCCAGTGGTCTCGAATATATTTTCGCTTTTTTTATTTTTGTCTTTTCCCTGCCTTATAAGTTTTCTGAAATGGACATTCCACCAAGCATATTTTTGTGTCTGCATAATGTATATACTGTATAGAGGTATTTTGTCTAGATGTTTATCCAGGGTAAATCACCTGGAGCACTGTCTGAAAGCCTTATATGAAGTTAACATGTTGTTTTTAGTACAGTATGACATGACTAGTCATGTGATCTCAAAACATGAGCAATCCAATCCATGTTAAAAATGAAAGACCAAGGTTGCTGTTGTTGTTTCAATGCCACACACCTGCAAATATGATTAACCTATTTGTTAATTACAATTTAAAATAAATGTTTTCTATTTTAGCATATTTTAAAATGAAATTTTTTCATGTGATGGCAAAGCTGCATTTTCAGAATTATTACTTCAGTTTTTGGTGTCACATGATCCTTCAGAAATCACTCTTATCTGTTTGGTGTTCAAGAAAGATCTTATTATTGTTGTTAAATGTCGAAAATGGTTGGGGAAGTTGTGATTTCATTTTTTTCAGGATTCTATGATGAATAGAAAACCAGCGTTTATTTGAAATTAAAATGTTTTATAACAATGTAAATATTGTTGGTGTGTGTGTATATATATATATGTGCAATTTTATCTGGAAAACAACACATGAAAAGTTGACTTAACATCTCATAGCTTTTTTGAGTTTACTCAACTTTGGACCAAGTTCTTTACTCAACCTAAGTCACTGAGTTAAGTCACGTCTCTATTTTGATCAACACACTTTATTATCTTGAATGTTTTAATAGATTTTTTTCTTGGAAGGTGTTTTTTTTTTTTCTTTTTTTTTGTCAAATGACAAACATTAATGGGTAAGTTAGTCTAGTAAGTAGACAACATTGTCTTTGTTTGTAAGACAACTTAAAACCTCAAAACTAGACACACTAACCCTAAAGAACGGTAACAATCAACAAATTTTTAAAAATGAGCTCTTTACATCACTGTACAACAAATAACTAACAATGATAAAACAACAAAAGAAGTTTCAATGAGGTCAGCCAACAGCAAAACAATAATCATATAACAGTTACTGCATGATTTATTCATGATGCAATTCATGCTGGGAACTCACATTTCAACAACATGAAATTCTTTGTTCAGGCAACTGTGTTTGACTAGTTGGGACAACATTCGTGGTTATTTTGTTGGTCTGACAAGGGTTTTTATGTAGTTTAAATAAAATAGCATTTTTAGTATTTGAGACTCAAAAGGTTTTGTTAACTGGAAAATGTGCATTTCCATTTTTTACAGTGAATTACTTTCTACTGACACTTGTCTTTTTGCATCATATCTGTAAGTAATCCTTTTGTTTAGTAATCCTAAATCAAATGCTATTTATTTATTTAGGTACAAATAATGGTTTTTATTTAGCAGAAAAATACAAAAATGCTCTTTGACTTAGTCTTGCACTGCAAGATCAGTTCATGTTGGTCTGTCTGACAAGGCTGGTCTAGAGTTCAGGCCGGTGATGTACGACTTCCATCACTTCAGTTCTGTATTCTCATTTGTATTCCCCTCTGCTTTTTTGACACTCAGCCCCCCCAATGCCCCTTCCCAATTTATGCTTTCTACGCAAACTCCACTGAAGGTAATGATGCAGTACGGGTACATTTCATTGGTGTACTAATGATCTCTCTGTTTTTCGGTTCCTTGTGTGCAGTGATGCAAAGAGCTGGTTCTGTGCGTGCCCTTCGCTCTACTCCGGTAAGCTGTGCCAGTTCACCGCCTGCGAGCGCAACCCCTGTGCGCGCGGTGCCACCTGCGTTCCCCAGACACGGCTCGAAGCGGCGTGTCTTTGCCCCTACGGAAGGAAGGGTCTCCTCTGCGATGAGGGTAGGTCCCGTCAAGGTTCGTGCAATTTACACCAGCATCCGAGGAGACACAATGAAGCCGGCATGGCCAGAGGGTGTTTTATTTGATATTTGTTGCGTTCCGAGGTTTGTTTTCCTCCATCTCCTGCGAGCACCTCCGTCTTTGAGGTTAGACCCATAGGTGGTAGATTGAAATGTATTCCCAGTGGTTTTGTTTAACTGATGCAAGCCGTTGAAATACTGCTCCAATTAGAGAAGCTAAGTGCTCTGCGCTCACTACAAGCTCACTAAACTGTTACTGAACATTTTAAGGATAACTGCCAGTCTGCGATGCACCGCCATCTCGTTCCTCTGACCTTTCGAAGCATCTACAGGTAACAGAGTACGCGTCTAAATATAATGAGCACACCAAGTGCTTTAAATTAGGCGACTCTGAAACTTAATTTATCAAAGCGTAGTCACAGAATGTACTCGCTGCTATTGGGTTTGTTTTATTGTCTCAAGTAACAAAGTTGTGAAGACACACTACAGCGCCGTGTAACTAATGTACTCCTCTTCCCGGCTCTACCTTGCAGTGTTAAGTCAGCTAAAGTCAGATATCTGCTTACACAGATAGCTCTTCATCTTCTCGACGGCGCTTAGAGGGAAAAGAACTGCTGCTATTTTGCTGTAATCTAATTGGGTGGCGTGGTTTGAAGACCGCTTGGCACAGCACGCCTGGGCAGGGCTAGCAGACGTCGCTCTGTCAGACAGCAAAGAGCCTGATGCCAAATAGAGTGTTCTAATCTCCCAGTGTCACACCGAGTGGGACTGACATTTGAATTTAAAGGCCGATAACAGCAGATAACATCAATCAGTATTGATTAGTAGCCAAGGCCTCGCTGCCTCTGGGCAGTCACTCAACTTTAGTCGTGCTGGACTTCTTCAAATGAGCCTGGGCTAATGGAATTATAGGAAGGGTGTTTTCAGTCTGTTTTATGTATTGATTTAGTGTTGCATTTAGATACATTTTTTAGTAATGCATTTTTATAGATTACTCTGAAAATAAGATTCAAAAAGCATGATCTTCCTTTTTTTCTTTTATTTTTTTTTAAGTTGCCTGGCAACATGGCCAATGTGTGATTTATGTGGTAACATCCAAAGTAGCCTCTTAAATTAACATTAAGAAAAATAAATATATTGGAAAAATGGGTGTCATGCACCAGCATTTAAGTAGAATTATGGTAGTATTTATTAACACTTTTGAAGTCTTTATTTTTATATTTTAATTTCTCATTTTATTTTTAGTTTAGGGTTGTCGTTTTATTAATAATATTTCATTTTTATGTTTTTATTTTGCTTTAGTTTTTGTTTTCATTTCAGTACAAGTACTAAAATTACACAAACTTAAATTCTTAAACAAAAAATTAGACATGGCAACATTTTACATTAAAGTGCCCCTATTATGGAGTTTTGAAAATTAGCTTTTATATAGTGTTTAACACAGCTGAATAAAATGAATAAAAACATCCTGCAAAGTTTTAAATCTTAAAGTGCACCGTGTATAAAGTTGTTGTCTCTCAAAATAAAGAGTCGACTCTGAATCACTGAAATGAGTCCCAGGCCGTTTCTCTTCAAAATAAAACATTAGGGTATTGCTCGCCCACTTGTTGGCCTTTTTGCTTTTGTATGAATGAAAATGCTAATTCATTCTTTGCCACTAGGTGCCGCTTTTATAGCATTAAAAGCTCACAAACACTGCTTTAAATGAAATTGATCAGTCACCGGAGGGGTATGCAAAAATGAATCGTTGAACGAATCATTTGGGAGTCATTGAACAAATAATGGACAAAAAGAAAACCTTCCAGAAAGCAAGTTTAATTTACCATCTGCTAAACCCTGAACTCTCGGTCGATCAACCCAAACCTTGCTTACTCCACGTATGCTGGTTCCAAAAACTCCTCCGGGGGGTAAGTTCATTCAACACAGTTCCTGGTGAACACGCAAGACTTTCTCAACAGAGCAACGCATCGACGAGTTTTAGGGAAGCCAACGCTAAGAAAAAGCGTGTCATACTGTTTCTTTCTTTCTTTCTTTCTTCTTTTCAAAGGTCATTTACATACTTTTTTTTTTTAATTTTATTATAATTTTTTTGTTTGTTTGTTTAATCCTTAATCCTTGAAAATAAGAATTATATTGTTTGTTGATGCTAATTATAGCCTATATTAAGTCATATAAGAAATTTATTTTTATTATAAAAATACATTATAGAAAATGCAGATCCATCATGTGTGAGATGATAATAAAATATAAACATATATGATAAAATAAACATTACCTTGTCATAATAGTGTTTTATAATTTACAGAGAAAACTATTATATATGCTGTCACGCCCACTGGAGTCTCATCAGCAGAGCACCATAGCTCTGAAGTAACTAACCCTGTAACATAACCTACTCCAGAGAAGGTTATCTTCAGAGAACAAGTTGCTATGGTTACTTGCATGCACGTCCTGATTTTGCCAAGTTCGATGTGTCCCTAGGTCAACATATTTTGTTGACCCTGGAACAACATTTTAATGCAAAAATATAGTCTTGACCATATCTCTACACCTAAACCTAACCTTACCCATGAGTAATGCCTAAAATCAAATTTAATGATAGATGACTGACACTGCTGTACTAGCACCAAACACTGATTGTAAGCTTAAACTTCACAAAAACTGTAAACTGTTTCTTCAAATCTGACTGGCTAATTGCAATATTGTCCCAGGGTCAACAAAGATGTTGACCCAGGGACACGTTGCACTTGGTAAAATCAGGTTAGAATTACTTGCATAACCTGAAAGTTACCTCCGTTTTTGAAACCGAAAATTCATGTTGTCTGCTTATACAGTAGCCTGCTCTTAAACATACCGAATATGTCACATAACCTGCTTTCTGCTTTTCTCCCAAAACCAAAATATGAACCTTTCATAACCCATAGCGGCACTTGAAGTTTTTAAGATTTTCATGTAATGTTTATAATTTATTTCATTTCAACTTGGTTTCAATTACCAATAACAATTTTAGTTTTAGTTTAATAACTACAACACCGTCATGCATTCTTATTTTATTTCATTTTAAGCTTAATGTTTCATTTTTCAGCTTTACTTCAATTGCCAATAATACATTTTTATATTTTTATTTAAAAATAGCAGCACTACTTTAACAACTATTTAAAAAAAAGAAGTATATTCAGAATCCACAGGCAGACAGATAGATTGATCTTTCGATTGATCATGGGAGCTTGTGTTGCTGAAAGCAGCTCGAGGCGTCAGCGGAGTTTAGAGGACAGACTGTGTTCTCTGACGCACCGTTAACATCACACTCACCTAAAATAGACTCATAACATAATAGCACATCTGTCCTAAACCGCCTTAACACACACATCATGTGACTTCCTGTATTTTCAGTTCACCGGCACCAGGCTCTATGTCAAAAGATTAAAGAATCATCTTGTGGGTAGTGCGTAGGATTAAACTGATTTTGAGTTGCCCACATGTGCATATCTTTATTTTTATGTCATTTTTGCGTGTGTATGTGTCTCAGTGGTAAGAGAAGGAAATCAAAAAAAGCTAAATATCTCTGGGTCCAGCCAACACATAGCTGACGGAAAGCTATTGAATTTCACTACAGCAAAATCCTTACACACAAATGGTTTTTGACTAGAATGAATGGAAATAAATGGGTGATATGTCACCTGTAAAAACTGTCAGTGAGTCGGAGGTTTTGTTTCTTGTTCCTTTATTCACCTCCAGCAACAGCAGCAGAATAACAGCAGAGAGAAGCAGCCTGTGCTCGGCAGTGCCTTCGCATGAAACATTATATGGTTATTTGAGGTCATATGGGACAGTAATGGAGTTACCAGAAGAATTAAAAAAATAATAATAAAATGTGCTTATATTCAGGTATCATTAGTGAGGATAAGCAGGGAAAGCAAGAGTTTTTCATGCCTAATTATTGCATCTCTGATTACTTCTGGAGGCTAGTATCAGAAGTCTATCTGACTTTGGAAATGAGCTCAAATCACATTTTACACAGGACTGCAGTTTATCTTAGGGTGGTGATTGGCGTTCTCAAAAAGTGCCCGGTATGTCCGATTAATAAATTGCCAGTTTATTAATGAATTTGACTTGGAGCAAGAAATTTAACTCAGCATATGCAGCGTATCACAGAGCCATTGCATGACACAGCGAGTTTAGAAATACAGTTGGCCCCGTCAAGCCATCCCCGCTAAAAACGCATTCTAGTCCTTCATTAGGCGCTGTGCAAATAAACTGTGACAAGGTAATATATGTGCAATTTCAAAAGGCATCAATAATTCAAGGGGAGAGCAGAGGAAAGAACTTCAGTGCTGTTCCCAGAGAAATCCTCCGGAGAGGCTTTGCAGTCTGCACAGTTAGAGAAAACTCTTTATGTAGCACAGTTTCTCACTGGAGAAGAGGTGTAAACGCTTAATGTACCCAAGCTGAAATGTTTCTGAGCGATGCTTGATGGACCAGGTGATTAAATGGGGAGATTTTCGAGCTCTGAAACGCATTGTCCGAAGTAACAGCCATTTTACAAATTCTGACCGATTTCTGCAGATATCGCTGTTACGACTAACGTCCGTTCCCTGAGGAAAATGGCACAAAATTGCAATAATAATCGTAAGCAACAGCATTTTTTCCTCACAGGAAATAATAATGCTTAGAATTTGACAAGCGCTATAAATAGTGCAATATCGCCATCTTGTGTCTCCTTTTCAGACAGCTGCTGGTAACTTCACCTCAGTATAAGTGTTATTTTTCTATTTTATTACAATACGTTTCTCAAGTATAATTATAGTAAATGTAAGTGAAATTCAACATGCAACCCTTATGATAGGTCACTATTAACCATAATGTTGTCATAGCCCTGACGTGTTTATTATTATTGTTATAATAGGCATGTTTATTTCCAGTTTTCTTAAATGTATATTTAAAATAATTTCTATTTTATTTTTTGTGTCGTTTTTTTATTTATCTCTTTTTTTGCTATTTCTTTGCAGCTGTCAACATCACTCGGCCCAGGTTTAGTGGACTTGATGAATTTGGATACTCATCTTATGTGGCTTATCCTTCTATTCCCAGTATGGGTCATTTTTATGAATTCCACCTGAAGCTCACCTTTGCCAATAATGTCTCCGCTTTGAGAAACAACCTCATTCTCTTTTCTGGGCAAAAGGGACAAGGTGAGTGAAAATGGGAATATTGCCTTATTCCTTTATATTTGTTACTTCATCTTTCTTCATTCACTTTCATTTCAGTGCATCCCTCTGTGCTTATCATGCAATGCTGGCGTGTGAAAAAAGAGCTGGATTCATAGCAGTTTGACTGTAAATGTTTTCCCAGCGTTAGATGAGGTCATGTTGGAAGAAGTGAGGTTCAGAAATAGTATCACTCAACTAGGAGATATTAATGGTGCAGCTGCTGTAAAATGTGCTGTAAGTGTAAGTCCAGGACCCAACAGCAGAGACCATTTATCTGTGCACACAACGGGGCGATGATTTTTATTATCTGCCGTAAGGGAAAGATCTGTTATATATGAGGTCTCTAAAAAATCTCAGATAATGGAGGAGAACTCTTAACCATAGAGTTTAAAATAGGCCGTAATAATAAGGATTTGAATATTTTGTTATATAATAAAAACAAGAAATCCAGGCTTGTTTACCAATAAAACATCTATAAATTATAGATAAGTATAAATAATAGTTATTTAATAATTAAAAGTTTTTGTTCACATAATAAATGTGTGTACTATTATGTATATATAAATAAACATGCATGCATATATTTAAGAAAAGTGTTAAGTTTACATATTTCATATATTTATATATGATATAATTTAAATGAATATAAATAATATTTTCAAAATATATACTCTGTGTGTGTTTTTATATCTAAATAATAAATGTTATATAAAAAACAATTAAATTGGATGAGATTAATCTTGATTGATTATTTAACAGGACTAAATTATATACAATGATTTTTTTTTTTTTTTTGCCTTAACATCTAAAAAATAGGTTAACGTTTTTAAATTATAAATTGAAGGTAGAAAGTAGATTTTAAGATATTAAGAGTATTTTTTAGAGAATACTGCATATAAAATTTTAAGCAAAAATCGAGTCTTATTAAAACAAACTTTTGGAAATATCTTAGAAGTATCTTTGTGAAATTTGTATTGTTTTAAGCATATTGTAACTTTGAAATTATTGATTAAGATGCAACAAATCAACTTCCTGTTAAAAATGGTGTTAAAAAGAGCTGTCGTTTCGAGAGGCATCTCGGTCAAGTTTCCTCATGCCTTGATTTCCTCCGCCACCATCGGCAATTTATTTTAAGGTCAGTTTCAGTGGCTGCTAACTGACACGTCACTGCTACGAACATGTTTAATCAAAAGACAGGCAGCCGAATAAAAGCGTAAGGGGGTATGAATCTTCCTCAGTTCAGCGAGTGTCTCTCGGGATTATAGTTTAGGATGATTCATCGAGGGAAAGAGAGAAGAGGACAGCGCTGTGAATAATGAAGCAATTGTCAAGGGAGCCGTGCAGCACAGTGGAGGACAAAATCAAAAAGAAGGAATCAGAGAGGATGAGAAGGCAACTATTCACCTGATAATTGGCCAGATAAATTGGAGCGTTAGATCCATCAGCTCAAAAGAAAAATAAATTACATTTTATAGATGGCCGGATTGACCTGGACCACCAGTGAAAATGCTTCAATTTGACATACTTTTCTAATTTATTACTATTTAGCATAGCAATTGAGTGATTAGTGACCACATCAAAATTAGTGATTCATTTTCCCTCATGCATTTTTCATAACCTTAAATCGGTTTATTTCCATGTTTTAAAAAAAATCCTAGATTTCCAATATGTTCTCAGACTTCTGGTCCCCACTGCATGTGTTAATTGGATTCTGTTATTGTTTTTATGAAGGCATCAGCGGAGACGACTTCTTCGCATTGGGGGTGCGGAACGGCAGGATTGTTCATAAGTATAATCTCGGCTCAGGTTTGGCGACAATTATCAGCGAGCGCCTGAACACGAGGATCAGCATTCACACAGTGCACTTTGGAAGATATCTGAAAAACGGATGGCTAAAGGTGTGTTTTATGCTTGCGCTATTAAATAATTGTTATATATGGGCTTGGCTTCAGAGAAAGAAAAGGTTTGTCTGACCTACTCACTGCTAATACAGTTTCACTTTTAGATTTACTACTATTCAAAAGTTGAGTCAGGTTATTTATTTTTATTTTTATACAAAGATGCATTAAATTGATCGAAATTGGTTTTATAGTGTTGCAAAACATTTCAAATAAATGCTGGAGCTTTGTAGTCATCAAAAATTTAAATTGTGTAGGTTGATGGGCAGAAGAGGAGGATGGGTACATCCCCTGGACCACTGGTGGGCTTGAACACTTTTAGTCAACTTTATGTGGGTGGATATGAAGAATACATACCTGAGCTATTGCCTGCGGGCTCTCGATTCCAGAACAGCTTTCAAGGTAGTGTGTTTTTTCCTGTTTTTCATTATAGTCTTGTTTCGTCAGTTCATGATGAAATCAGTCTTTCTTACTCGGATCCTCTGTGTAGTGATGTGTAGAGAGAATGAAGTGCGTGAATTGATCTTCTGCTTATTTTATGAACATCTGTAGCTCTGATGGGACCCTTTACCTTGTGTGTAATATGTGTGCAATCGTTTATCACAAAGCTTTATTAAAACAGGCATTACAAGTTTACGCATTTAAAACTTTAGCTTTGTAAAGAAATATACTTAGTTACAAATCTACTAAATTAATTAAAGGTACAGTACACCCAAAAAATAAAATTTGCTTAAAATTGACTCACCCTTAAGGGGATCGCACACCGGACGAGAAGCGCAGCGAAGCGCCGCGTCGCGCCATGTCTTTAAAATTCGAACACATTGTTTTCTATG
>JAUMHE010000014.1:2237215-2256936 GCA_032359235.1 Enteromius mattozi | reverse complement strand
GCTCAGAACTTGATTCGAAATTGAACTCGCGCGTATAGAATGTGCGCGTCTGGTGTGCGATACTTCGAGCTGTCCTAGACGCGGCGCTGCGCTTCTCGTCCGGTGTGCGACCCCCTTTAGGCCATCCAAGATTCAGATGAGTTTTTCTTCATCAGAACAGATTTGAAGAAATTTAGCATTAGATCTCTTCTGATGCGAATGGGTGCCGTCAGGATGAGAGTCCAAACAGCTGATAAAAACACCACAATAATTCACAAGTAATCCACACAACTCCAGTCAATCCAATTAACCAGTGAGTGCAAATTTCTATTTTTGGGTGAGCTATTCCTTTAAGGATTCACCTTTAAAGAAAGCTGATAGGATTTCAGATTTTTGTGTCCAAACTTTGACTGATAGTGTATTTTTTTTATGTTTAACCTCCGTCATCTTATTACGCAGCATTTGATAACAGCTGTGAATCACAGTGAGGAGAGTAGGATGGAGTGTATCTTCTGTCTCAGGCTCTGAATGCTTTACAGTCAATGGGCCTCATTCATGAAACACGAGCAGAACAAATTTCTGTCTAAATCCTTCATAAATCTGTTCTCACATAAATTGTTTCCTGCAGAGTTGAATTGAGCCACTCTGTTCCAGAACTCCAGAGTATCAGTCTGTGATTTAAAAATGTTTTAATTGGCCATTTACTGTAGCTTCATTAAAATTCTGTGAAGTGGTCTTAAACACAACATCATGAAAACATATTTGAACTGATTCCTCCCGAACACTGCATGTCTTGTTTTATTTAGTCGTTTTTGTTATGCTCTAGATTCAATACAAGTTATTCTCTATTACTGCATAACATAATTTTAACTCATCCCTCAGTTTACAGTAATTCACTTTCAATAGAAGTCGACTGGGCAAATAAAACAGCTATCCTGGGGCATCTTCAATCTCAAATTACATTGCTGAAACTGCTTGATTATGATTTTAAATTGCTGTTGACTGACGGTTTAACTTTTATCTGAATTTACTACCCACCTATGAATATATGAACTGATCTCATGGAGCTCAAGTGGCTTGATTTTCATAACACTCATCTGTAACTGCCACCAATTGGATATTTCAATTCTTTTTCTTCCTGTTTATTTGAAAAAGAGGAACAGAATAGATTTTCTTTTTTCACCATCAAAGCTCAAGCTCATGGACATATTTTTCTTGATGTTTCTATAGAGAGCCATGTGCCGGAATTAGGTGCATTTATTATATGAATTTTCAGTGATGGCACAAATGTTTCCTCTTTCTGAATATTACATTTAATAGTCATTCGGGGCATGCTTTGATGCCTCCAGAGTGATTAGTTTGTGGTCAGTACCTTTTCTTTTTTTTTTTTTTTAAGGAAATCTTTATTTCTTCATTTATTTGATCAGAAGTAAAAGCAGTAGAATGTGTAATAATTTTATAATAAAACTATAATAAATTATAAAATTATATTAAATAATATAAATAAAAAATTATAATAAAATATAATTTTATAATAAAACAGAAAATAGTTGAATAGTTGAATTATATTCAACTATTCAACTATTTTCTGCTTTATTATAAAATTGTAAAAATACATTTATTCCTGTGATTGAAAAGTTGCGTTTTTAGAATATGCTGATTAGATGTTCAAGAAATATATTATTATTATTATTAATGATAAAAAGTTAATATTTTTGTGGAAACGGGATTTTTTCCCCCCCAGAATTCTTTCAAAAGAAAAAGTTCAAAAGAACAGCATTTATTTAAAAGGCTTTTGGTAACTATAGAAAAGACTTCACGTTTGATCAATTTAATGTATTCTTGCAGAATAAAAAATTTTTTTATCTTTTGAAACCAAACTTTTAATACTGCAGCCCTACATGTTGACTTTGGATACTGTATATTTCACTTTATCATATGGCTCATTTCAGAGAACTTAAAGACATAAAGACTATTTTTAAAGTGGTTTTATGTTTTTTGTTTTGTTTTTTTCTCCTTTTAGGAGCTATATAGCTCCTGGTCACCGTAAACATGAGAGTAAGTAAAAAATGGCAGGATTTTCTCTCTATCTTTGACTTTGAAGGCTGTATTTTCGATCTGCTGTTTCGGACGAGACGAGATGGGAAGTTTCACCCTCCAGGAGGGCCAGAGGACAGGCCAGCGTCAGGACGTAATGTGGGGCAGTGTGGTGTTAATCCGTGCAGCTTGGTCATCTGCCAGAACAGAGGCACCTGTGTGGACTCTGGATCCTCTGTGCAGTAAGACTTCCACTTCAGAACAAGCACCTGTTAGTGCACGGGAATGACTGACAAACATTATTAATCATTTGTATTTGGCCTTCCCCTCCAGCTGTCAGTGTGTGTTTGGATGGAAAGGTGCTCTTTGCTCAGAGAAAGTGTCGTTCTGTGATGCTGAGCACATCCCACCGCCCTCCTGCGCTCGCGGCGCCACCTGTGTGCCCCTTCCTGATGGATACACATGCCAGTGCCCCCTAGGCTCTGCTGGACTCTTCTGCCAGCAAGGTTAGACCACAATCAATCCCACCGCCAGGGAACCATTGGGGGTCTTCAGAAGGGTTTAGACAAACATAGTGTAAAAAAAAGAAAATAAAGATTATAAAACGATAGCTTAAAATTTGTAAATTCTGCTTTTTAAAGACCAGAGACTTTTCTTTTTAGGTATATATTAACTGTGGGTGGAAAAAATACTAGTTAAAATATAAATGTAATGTAATATAATATAATATATTCTTATGCATTTACCATTTTTTTTGAGGACATCTCTTATTCTCTACAAAGATGCAATAGTTTGATCAAAAATACAGTAAAACAGTAATATTATAAAATAGCATGGCACATTAAAACGTTTTTTACTTTGTTGTTTTAAGATGCCATTTATTAATTTTATGACAAAACTAAATAATATAATAATAATGCTTTTGTAGGATTCTTTGGCGAATAGAAAGCATCTTTACTGTCACTTTTGATCAACTGAATGTGTCCTTGCTGAATAAATCTATTATTTTCCATCTCATTGACTGCAAACGTTTGAATGATAATGTGTATATGTAATTAAAACATCTGAAAAAATAACTTTAAAAATAAAAGCTATATATTTGTACTAGTTCTGTCAAACAATTAATCGCATCCCATTTTTGTTTGTTTGCATAATATATGTATATGTACTGTGTATATTTATTATGTACATACAGTATATATTTTGAAAATATTTTAGTTTATACATTTATATATTCATATTCTTATGTTTTATATGATATATAATAATATTTTATTTAAACATTTTTATTAAATATATACATGCATGTGTTTGTATTTATACAAATAAATATACACATATATGCACATGTTATGTATGAAAAAAATTTATATTTTGGATGCAATTCATTGCGATTAATTGTTTGATAGTACTCATTTTTACCTATTATATTTCTAAACAAAAAACAAAAAACACTCCACTTTTCCGTGTTCAGTTGTTCACTTCATGAAAGTCAAGAAGTTGCTTAAAGGGTTAGTTCACTCCAAAAGGAAAATTTTGTTATTAATTACTCCAAACCCATAAGACGTTAATCTTCAGATCTTTTTGATGATATCAGAGAGCCATCTGTCCCTCCATAGACAGCAACACAACTGAAATGATCCCAGATCCAGAAACATCCATGTGACTGTGGCCCAATTTCAGTTTTGCAACGTTACGAGAATACTTTTTTGTGCAAAGAAAATATTACATCTTCTATTACCAATGTATTACCACGTTTCTGGATCTGGGATCATTTAAGTTGTTTTGCTGTTTATGGAGGGACAGATGGCTCTCTGATATAATCAAAAGTATCTTAATTTGTGTTCTGAAGATGAACGAAGGTTTTACGGGTTTAAAACGACACAAGGGTGAGTAATTAATGACAGACTTTTCATTTTGGGTAAACTAACCCTTTAAATAACTTACTAAAAGGCAGTGCTTTCAGGGTTTTCCATTTCTTTTCCAGCTGTATCTATCACTGATCCTTTCTTCAGTGGGAATCAATCATCTTGGATGTCATTTCCTCCAATCAACATAAGGCTCAGAACTCATCTGCAACTGCAGTTTCAAACTCTTTCACCAGAGGGCATCCTATTCTACGCGGCACGCTACTTGAGCAGTCGAGCTGGTAAGACAGCATCTTAACTTTTGTTACATTATGCAGAATTACACCATTAATACATATTCATACATTATTGTTAATTTTCATTTATTCTCTACCCATCCAAGGTGATTTCCTCAGCGTATCCCTATCAGCTGGATTTGTGCAGCTCCGCTATAATCTGGGAAATGAAACGATTGTATTACAGTCTCCAAAAAGTGTAGATGTGACCGGCGCGAGGTGGCACACAGTGAAGGCTGGAAGAGAAGGCAACCGAGGCTTCCTGATTCTGGACGATGAAGCCGTGACCAGGAACTCTTCGGAGGGCTCGACCACTCTGGATGTCGCCACAAATATTTTCATTGGTGGTGTATCTTCCCTGAACACAGTGTCCCTGGATGCGATGGAGAAGGACCCGGTGGGATTCACCGGTGGCATTCGAGAGGTCATAGTCAACGGACAGGACCTTGAGCTTACAGAGACAGGAGCACTGGACGGAGCCAATGTTGGCGACTGGGATGGGACAGCATGTGGATATAAGGTTTGCTTGAACGGTGGCTACTGCCATCCAGCAGGCCTGTCTTCATTCAGGTGTATTTGCCCTTCGTTGTGGACCGGTACACGATGCCAGCAGTCGGTTCACTGTATGAACAATCTTTGTCAACACGATTCTGTCTGTGTCCATAACACAACATCTACTTCATATTCATGTATGTGTTCTTTAGGATGGATTGGGACTTATTGCGACCAAGAAGTTACGATGAGGACTTTAAGGTTTACTGGAAACTCTTATTTGAAATATAAGGATCCGAAGTATAATTCTAGGAATCTGATGTACACCGAGGTGTCACTGAATTTTTCTACTTCAGCAGGAGATGGTTTGATCCTTTGGATGGGGAAAGCAGAGAGTGAAGACGATGACCATCTAGCGGTCGGGCTGCAGGACGGTTATATGAAGGTTTCGGTCAATCTTGGTGAGAGAACCGCTCTGCCTCTTGTGTATCAAAACACTTTCTGCTGTAATCACTGGAATTATTTGTCTATTACTCACAACCGGACTCTCATCCAGGTCTATGTGAATGAGGAAAGAGTCATTTTTGAAGACATTGACCTCTTTGAGCGGTATGTAGCGGTAAATTATGGAGGGGTGATTTATTTCGGAGGTTTTGAATTAAACAGAGATATGGCGTCTGTTACGGATAGTGTATTTACTAAAAGGTTTGATGGGAGTATTAAAGATGTTTTCTTGTATCAGGACATCAGAGAGCTGGAGTTTCTACAAAACAGTGAAGGTTTTAATGTCTATCAAGGTGAAGAGTAGAAAAAATGACTGCTTATTGTTGGTATCTTGATTTTTAATTTTAGGCATTCACATCTAGAATTGTTTTTGGTGGGTTTTCACAAATCAATTACAATCAGTGGCCATTTTTAAGAGGCGAAATCTGTTGTTTATCACTGGCATGGTAAAATTATCCTGCATCAGGGGGCCTTATGAAAGGTACAAAAAATCACCATACAAATGTCTTGTTTGAAGGAACGAAATGAAGAGATGAACACGATTATATGTTTGTGCCTCTTACTGATTGTTATTCTTGTTTATGCCGCACAAAAAACGGTTCATAATTTTCCACTCTGTACTAACACAACTCAAGTATTTTAAAAGGAAAAATAAATCAATTAATGAAATAATGGAGTGACCTTTCTGAATTTATTTATTAACTACTTGTAAAGGATTTTATTCTCAATGTCAAAACAAATGAGGTACAAAATAGGGCTTTAAAAGGGTCAGAATGTCAAACTAAATGTCTTTTTTCTCAGATACAAGTTCTGCCATTTTTGCTACCCTGTTAAGTGAAGGTTGGGATGTCTAAATGCAGTTTAAAACCATATTCCATGTTGTGTTAAAAAAAAAAAAACATTATGGCTTATACTTGCTCTACTTCTATTTCCCATAAAGATCAAAAGAAGAGTTTATTTGCAAAAACATAACTGTTTTAACATTTCTCAAAAATCATGTTTTTGTTTGTGTTAGTTCGCTAGTACTTTACTTACTTTTTTACCTAACCAAAATAACCCAAATGCAGTTTGATATTTATTGGAAAGCACAATGAAAAAACCTGATTTTTGAAAATTGTTAAAAACTGAGTTATCGGTTTTTGCTAACTCTTTTAATATATAATACTACATCCAAAAGTAGCCTTATTTAATTGCTTTTTCATCATTGTGAAATAAATAGTACCTTTTTCTGTGATCTCAGGTGTTTTTTATTACACCGCATGACAATAAAAAATGAGCCTCTTTATGAAACAAAGACTTTAATTTCAGTCGCTTTACTAACAATAAAAACATTTTTATTATGAACTGTACATAAACACAATGTGCTGAATATGCACATTTCTGTTGTGTGACAAGCCAAAATGTACAAAGAAATATTTGTCACCTGAAACATAGAAAATACTTCAGAAGCCAAATTTAGAAAAATTAAAACGGAAAAAAAAGTGAAGCAAAAGAAGCTGTTCTCATCAGCCATAGGACGTTTTGTCTCATAGTACTTTGCGTACAACAGTAGTTTCATTTTTTTGATTACAACCAGCTGCTTGTGAAGACAATGTTAGTGAGTAATTGTAAAGCCAGGTAGGCAAAATGTACATTTTAAAACAAAACAAGAATCTTTTTGATTGCAAAAAAAAAAAAAAAAAAAAGTTTCATACTAGCTGCTTTTCTATATAAAAATCATTTTGCAACTTTATAAATAGTTTTCTTCTACTGTGTGACAGATTTAAGGAAAGTGGAGCGGTTTGATGCCAAGATCACGAACGCCTGTCTCTCGAGTCTCTCCTGTGTTTCTCATAATCAGAATCCCGTCTATGTTTGTCTCTTTCCCGGTAATGACTGCTGCTGTGGTGCCGCTCTCTCGGCCTGTCGTACCTGTCCTCTTTCGAGTGGCGCTCTTTATGACTGTGACTTCTGTCCCTGTGCTTTTCGCGGTCCCTGTCGTAGTGCCTGCTTTTGTGATGGTGTCTGTCATAGTGCTCTCTCTCTCTATTGTCCTTCCTGTAGGTCTCATCAGACCTTCTGGATGACTGGTCGCCCAAATCGCTGTAGGACTTCTCCGAGCCCTTCTCGTCTTTGGTGAGGGGTGAAGAGGTCGGCAAGCTGGACTCATACGTCAGGGGAGGGGTGGGGAGGGTTTGAGGAGGGACGGGGAGCGTTTGGGGAGGGACGGGGAGCATTTGGGGAGGGACGGGGAGCATTTGAGGAGGGGTGGGGAGTGTTTGGGGAGGGACGGTTTGAGGCCAAGGTGGTGCGAGCATGTGAGGATCGCCTTGAGGAAACATCTGTGGAGGAGGTGGACCAGGAGGAAACGGGAAAGGTGGAGGAACTTGTGATTGAAGTAGTAAGAAAGGAGCAGGATTGCCTGGAGGAGGAAAATATTGGGGAACAGGTGGACCAGTATGATACGAGTGAAAAATTGTGGCTTTATTATATACTTTAGGGTTAAAAGAAGAGGTCCGGGATTGCTTGGGACCTTCGTTTTTCCCAATGGAGGAGATAGTGGTGATGGCTTGGATGTCCTCTATGGCTTTGCACTCTTGAGGGGGTTGCACAGATGGTTGCTGGGTAACTTTCTTTTCTGAATTACTTTCTGGTTGTTGAGGTTTCAACTCGGTGGGTTCAGCTGATGAAGATGGTGTCTTTAAAATACCAGGAGACATCTTCAAAGACTTGGTGGGACTTGATACGGTTTCGTTTTTGGGGACAGAGCTAGAGCCAACATTGACAGAATCTTTCAATGCATCCGATGAAGTGGCTTCTCTCGTTTCTTGACTAGCTGGTGCAGCTGTGCTGCCGGACACGGACTCATCTTTGGGTTTAGCATCCGTGAGAGAAGACAGGAAACTCTCTGTTGAAACATCTGCAGGTTTGTCACTCAAAGAAAAGATGACTCCACTCTCTTTCTTTTCTGGGTTGGTCTCCAAACTCGAGCTGGATGGCGCCTGCTCTGCTTTAACAGCTTTGTGGTCTTTTTTCTTGATAATGAAGCGATCAAGTCGAGGAGCGGTGGCTGTAGGTTTAGGATGGTTGTCTGCATGGTTTCCACTATCAACAGTTGGAGTCTTGGTAATGGTTGTTGTAGAATCATTCTTCACAGTGTCGCTCAAAGACGATGCCACATTTCCAGGCAACTTCAGCACCCCGGGAAGAAAGCGCAAAGAAACATTCTCTTCAGTCTCGGTATCCAATATAGTTTCATCCACGACGGACTTAATTAAGTCTGCAGTGTCTTTTTTCCGTGTGCTCGCCAGAGCGTTGATAAAACTTCGCTCCACATCTTGAGCCGCAGGAGCTTTCTGTGGGTAATCGACATGAGGTTTGCTTTCTGCCAAAAAACTTGGAGCTTCGCTGACATCGCTTGGCAGGATTACCCCAAAGTCTCTTTTCGGTCTCTGACGGATAACCAATCCGAGAAGAAGATTGGGACGATTGGTCTCCAGCCCTACAATGTGGAGCGCCACAATTAAGATTTTGTCACAAAAAATCTATCTTAAAATAGAACCTGTAAAGATGGTCTTACCTGGACCATCAAATGGTACAATCTGATGGGGAATTTTTTCTGTGGAGCCGAGAGGAATGAGATACATGTCTTTAACTTGTTTGCGGTTGTTGGCAACAACGCCATATCTTCTTCGGCTGCTAAAATAGGCATACAACAAAGTATACGAGATCTCATCTTCCTCGGTGTCAGGGGAGAAACGAATAACACATATTTCCTAGGGGAAAAAAATATAAAGTCACAAATAGCAAATATAAATGGGCACTTACAGAATGTGATAAATCCATAGGATAAATCATTCTCACCTTTGTCCCGGAAGCACGGATTTTCTCAACATAATCCCAGACTATCTGAGGAGAGATTCGTCCACCTACTTGGATGTTGTCCGGCAAATCCTGCAGAAACAATTCAAAAGGTTTCTAAAGTATCAGGTCATGTGTGTAAATGACACTTTTAGGATGTTCCAAAATGTCTGACTGCCAATTTACCTGTGTAAGGTGGTCTAGTATTCCAGAGACAGGATAAGATTTTGTTAGAAACCTCGCCACAGCTGGCATATCAACAAAGCCGCTCCACAGACTTTCCAAACTGCTGAGGAACGTAGCTGTGTCTTCTTTGCTACTTAGAGTATCTGACCTATTACAAACAACAATTTCATAATGTCATTTAAAATCTTGTTTTCCAAACATGGGATTTCTTAATTGTGACCCCATATTTATATTGCTACAAATATACCAGGGTCACAAATTTTTTGCTTAATCAACAATCTTACCTGGATTCGGGCAAAAAATTAAGGAGACCTTCCTCCATGGCTCTTAAAGACAGATCGTCTATCAGTGCTGATGTAGGTGTAATTGTGGAGTGCTGAGATTCATCTGTTGTACTAGACTGCCTCCTCACAACTGTTGTAGCCACTTTTACCACCTTTGTAGAGGCTTCCTCTGTAGGTGGAGCCATGCGACCTTCAAAGAAACATCAATAAATCATGGTAAGTTAATTGCACCATACATTCTGTAACTAAAACCTTACTTATAACTACTTTGGCAACTTTGACAAAAGTTTCTTTTTAAACATGCTAAGGGGGAGATTCTTAACCCACTTAATTTATCAGACTTCAAAATGTTTTGCTAACATAAGTAGACCCAGGATACTTTTTAGTTTAGTATGATATAACCCATTTAACAATAATAAAAAAGAAACTTTTCAAAACTTTATTTGAACTCATAAAAACCTTTTACCTGTGCAGATTTTGCAGTTGAGGTCAAATAGATGAGACTTGTGCAAGTTAGTGGTATCTACAGATTTTTTAGGACTGTCAGCTTTAGTCTCAGGGGTTTTTTCTTCAGGCACTTCCACAGCTTTCGGCACTGGCACTGGCTCTGGCTGCAGACACAGAAGGTACATGTAGAAAGCAATTTTCTTATTTCCTTATTGGAAAATATTACAAATCTCCACAGAATGGTGCATAATGTCTCCCAAATCTCACCTCAACCTCTATGGCCTCTGGTGCCTTGGCAGGCTCCTGATTCTCAATTTCAATTTCCCCTTTATGGGTGATTTTAGTGATAGGACGTCTCTCTACCTCTCTCTGTTCTTTCTCAATCATTTCAATTGTCTGCCAGCAAAAACATCAATAGGGTTAACAACAGAAATCTTGACTTATTTGATGGACAAATGAATATTATTTCCTGCTGCATTTTTTACTTTACTAATGAAGTGAAATGCTTTGCAAATGGCATTATGTTGTTCAATAAAAAATACATTGTGAGACTTCTGAAATGCAACACAGCTTTAATGTTTTACTAACATGTCGATTCTCTCTTTGTCTCCAAGCAGCCAGTTCCTTAGAGGCCAGCTCTTCTGCAGTCATACGCACCAAATCTGCAGGGGAAACCTCTCCCTTGAGCACGCGCTTGAATAACACCTACAAAAGAACATTTATTTTCATTAACACTGCGTTACATTTTAAGAAGTCAGATAAAAATAGGTAAACAGTGAAAATATGCTGCAAAGACACATCAAATGTGTCAAATATGAAATTGTATTTTACAGTATTGTTGTTAGATCACATGCTACTGAAAAACAATCATTATATTATCAAAAATAGTGTTACTTACATTATTTTTTGAATCTTTTAGATTGAAAGTCAAACTTCTGTATTTATTTTTGTATTTGCTGTCAACACCCTGAAAAAGAGCAAAAAGCTCTTTCTCCGTTCTTCTGGCCAACTCAGCAGGCTTGTCCAATGAAATCTTCATATCGGCCTCCTTCAGTCTGGTAAGATAAGATGATAAACATTGAAGTGAATATTAAACACTGGTAACACTTTAGAATAGGGAACACTTATTCACTATTAACAATGACTTTTCCCTCAAACTCCTAATTAATAGTTTGTAAGGTAGTTGTTAAGTTTAGGTATTGGGTAGGATAAGCGATGTAGAATAAGGTCATGTAGAATAAGATATTAATACGTGCTTAATTTGCAATAATAAATGGCTAATATTCTAGTAATATGCATGCTAATAAGCAACTAGTTAAGATGCCCTAAAATAAAGTGTTACCAACTAAGGAAAACTATTGACTAACTTTACAGGTAATTCAGCAAAAATCACATTCACGCACCGTTTCAAAAGAATCTCCTCCAGTGAGTCCCGCACACTTCGCCTGATTTGTCCAGTGGACGGTTTCTTTGAGGTCACTGGTGATATTTTCATTTTCTTTGTCTCATGCTTCACACTTGGTCCTGCAAAAATTAAACTCAAAATTATTCATGTATACCAATTTGTGGTAATTTAAAATGAAGGGAAAAAATGAATGAATAATTTTATTAATATTTGATTGTTTTATTAATAAATTGACAATTTACAAAATATATATATTTTTAAAATAACCATTTAAAAATTGTACATGTAAATAGTATAAAATAACTATTGGAAACATTTATACCCTTTGATGCTGAATCTTCTGACGGTTGTCGTTCTCCAACATCCTAATAAATAAAAAAACATTAATTAAAAAATAAATTACAAAAATGAAATGAATAAGTACTACAATATAGCAGTGAAAACTGCAATGTGAGCCCAACAAATTCAAGTGGCCATATCACTGGTAGTTGTATGTGAATGTATAACACCTATCCATGTGAGGAACCGTCCACCTACACTAAGTGTACTAACGCTAAACCCCTTTACACCCATGTGTTTATAACATAGAGAAGCAGATATGTACAAACCATTTTAAAGAAAGCTGGTGGCTACCACACAAATCAAAAGCTAAATCAGAGAGGGCAGAACAAAATATATATGTAAATCTACCATACGCAATCATCAAATACTTTAATGCTTCAGAGAAAAACAATGTCTGTTTTTGCACTAGGTTGATATAGGACAAATCAGATCCCATGTTCTTTCCAATTAAAAGGATTATAACATACATTTGTATTATTTCTTTTCCCCTTGAAGTGCAATTACAATGTTAAGTTTTTGTATCAGAACAAACCCCTAATACATTTAATACCCTTTGGTTAATCTGATTTGAGGCAATGTCGCACTAATACTAATTTGGCAGCCTCTGGTCTTTATGACAATTTCAAGCATAAACTCATTATTGCTTAACTTCTACACTTTCATATATGTCAGTTACACTTTGTAAGCAAAACTAAGTAAAACAATACTTTCTACAACTCTTGATTTCTATGTTGACAAATGCATGTTTTTAATCAACTATGCATGTAATCCCATTTTTTTGCAGTCTACTACAGGATTAATTATTTGCTTACTTTTCGGAAGGGTCGTATTCCACCTGCTGTGACCGACTGCTGGGGTTTTTGTTTTTGCTTAGCAGATAACTTGTCATCTGACTGCTCTGTGGCTTGAGTGCCGGTTTTCCCATCCTCTTCCGCACAGCATTTCAAGCACACATACTCCTGGTCCTCCTTTTCCATCTGCTGAACTTTAGCCAGATCCAGACCCACACAATCCCCATGAAACCAGTCATCACAGCGGCCGCAGCCCACCATGAACCTAATCAAACAAACAGACAACAGCGGTGTTGATGAAACTCACAGGTCTGTCCAATCACTTTAAGAAAAATACACACAGATCTAACACAAGGGTTTTTTCTTAATACCAATTTGTTTGGGTTTCCGCTGGTTTTATGAAAGTAAATTACTTTTTTTTTTAAGACCAAGTAAAGAACATTTAAGGAGTAAACTGAAGTTACCAACATGTCAATTTGGTCTCTAATTGTAAATGTCAGAACACAATGACAGTTACAACAGATCTCTAAAGAAAAGCAGCAAAAGGCTTAAATTGCTCTGCTCTTAACCACTAGAGTATAAATAACTTTCAAAAAGTGTAATCTTTAACAGTATTTTTGTCTTATTTTCCATTTATATTTTTAAAATATTCTTAAATCAAGATATATGTACTTAAGAAAATCACATTCATGATTCAGGAGAGACTGGTCAACATGAGGTAAGATTATAAATAAAACATAAACAAATGCCAATGGATGGAGCAAGCATAAAAAAACTAGAGCTGGGCAATGATTAATCGCATGCAAAATAATTTTATGTACATAATATATGTGCACTGTACTGTATATATTAATTTAGAAATTATAATATAATATTGACAAGTATATGTGCATCATATTATATATATTATATATATACACACATATACATAATATATTTACACAGTACACACACAAACAAACTTTTATTTTGGATGTGATTAATTAACTAATCATGATTAATCGTTGCCCAGCACTATATAAAACATAATTCAAAGTCAAAAACTGCTAAGTAAATCCCGCAACATGATTTTGCGGTAGTCAACTGGTATTTGCACCATTATCTAATTTGCTCTGCTTGTTTGTGAACTAACAGTAATTTTCACTGCTCTTGGTACATTGTATCGTGTTAGAAGATTATCTAAACCAGGTCAAATTAGCATGCTCAATTAAACAGCTTTGAAATTATACAGAAAAAACATGTATTGATCTATGACAATGAATGAATTTTGAGATAAAAGTTGACATACCGGTTGTTGTGAGGTTTCTTGCATAATCCACAGTGCTTGCTGGGATCCCACACAGTCTCACTTTCAGGAGGAGGCTCGCCCTCGGCTTCCTTCTTCACCACAGGGGCATTATCAGGGATAAACAGCTGCGGCTCCTCTATCGAGATACTCCTTGAGTTTCTACTCTTGTGTCTTTGCTGGATCTTCTCTGGCTTCTTGATCTTGGCCTTCTCCTGCTCTTCTTCTCCTTGGCTGTTTGTAACAGGTGGGTTTGTTTTGTTTACAGGAGTGGGAGGATTTTGCGGCTTTTTCGAAGGCTGAGGAGACTGGACTGACTTGACACCTGGACCAGAATCAGATGATTCTCTACTGACAGATGGTTTTCTACTGACAGTCGGGGACACCGGGGCAGGTGGGTTTACGGTTTGGTTTGCAGGATTGCCATCTTGAATCTTTTGTACTTTTGAGGGCGATTTAGGAGTGACTGGCCCACCTGGGCGTTTCAAGCCCACATTAACGGGCTTTCCTTTGAGACTTTCTGGTTGGCCTGAATGTATCTTTTTGTCTCTGGGATGTCTGGATACTTTCTGCATGAGCCCTGGCCTGGTGAGATGAGATGGTTTATTTTTGGCAGCAGACAGAGCCTGTTTGTTTTTCAGAAGCTTTTTGACTGCAGGTTGAACCGCCGTGCCGTTCTTGTTCCCTGTTTTTTGTGCACTTAGCTTTCGGGTCTTGTTTTGGTCATTCTTTTTGGCGTCTGCTGGTGTGGTGTTTTCCACGCTGGTCTTGAGCGACATGGTGCTGTTAGTGTCTTGTACTTCATTAGGGTTCACATACGGCCCAAACTCCATTGGCATGTCGTCTCCGGTTGACTGGCCAACACTCACTTCCCCGACAACCTCTTGTGCAGAATTAGTAACTTCTTGTGTGCCATCATCTCGATTTTGACCCAAATCAAGCACAAGGCCCTCAGCAGCAACACCGTCATCCTGGAATCCCAGAGACTGTAGAGCGCTTGTGCTAAACGATCCAAACGCATGCGACGGGCCAGGAAGCAGTTCTATTTTATAACCCCCGACAGTAACAGTTAATCGACGTAACACAACTACTGGATTCATAGATGAGTCAACTTCATGAACTCCAAAACGACGGCTGAGCAGGGCTTCCCTTTTTGCATCAAGGCTTTTATCTCCACCTGGGTTTCTGCTACATGTTGAATCTTGCTTGTTACTCTCGGCTGCTTTTCGCACAGGACCTGGGCGCCTGCCTTTAACTCGACCACGGCTTGCTGAGAGACAAAAATGGTTTCAATAATCTCACAGTGGCAAAAAAGAACATATTGGTTTCAGAAGATGTTAAACAAAATAATTCTTAGGCTTTATTAATATCTCAATACAGACATTTAAACTAAATCAAAGGAAGGTGAACTGGGAATAAAATGTCATTTTTTATAACAAAAATGTGTGATTTTTTTTTTTTTTTGTCCAAAAAGAACAAGACACTCGTAGCATCTTGAGAAAGATAAAAAAAAAAAAAAAAACATTAAACCTTATATAAATAAAGTGTAATGTTGTACACTAAAATAAAAGTTTCTAAAAGACTTAGGCCTGGTTGCATAAACAAGGCTTAGACTAAGCCAAAATTAAGCCATAGTTCAATTACGACATTTAAGTGATTTTTATATTTATATTTTTTATAAACGTGCCTTTGGAAAAAAAAAAAAAAAAAAACATTACTGGTGTGAATTTTAAGACAAAATAAAGGCATTGATATATTTTAGGATCATTTAGAGTAAGTTTCTTTCAGTTGAATTTAGATTTTAGTCTGGCATTAGGCTTAAGCCTCGTCTGTGAAACCATGGATTAGACCATCTTAAGTCACTTAAAGAGGACTATATGAACCATGTATAAAACTTTTTAATTTTTAATTAACAAAAGAAAAAATATTAATTTTGATTAATATTTAAAATGTTTGTTTTTTATATAAAGAGATAGATGGATATTAAAAAAATCCACAGATTGACCCAGATTTACATAATGTCAAAAAAAAATAATTGTAAGAATTAAACAGATTTTTACTTGTAAATTGCATTTAAAAAATAATATTTAAAAAAAAAAAAAAACTAACAAATGTTGAACAGCTATTAGTGAACTAATTAGGGGTTAACTCTGATCCTTTATTGCAAGCTGATTCAACAGATTCAAAGCAATCCAGCTGTGTCCATTATTTGTGTACCTGTCTGTCTCCTCTGTAAATTTCTTCTTCCCTGTGGGAAACTGGACTGACTGCGTTCTCCATCAGATGTACTCTGACTTACACCTGCTGTTGTCGTGTCATGATCTGCAGCTGCAAAACACCCAGTCAAAGTAGTTAAATTACAAAACTTCTTCTAAACTGAAGCACAAACAGACTTCAAAAGCAACTACTATACCTGTTGAGCTTCCAATCTTAAAACTGACGTCTTCATTTTCTAAGAGATGAAACTGGGTGCTAGCAGATCCAAACATGGGATCTTTGTCACTGAGCATGTTTTTCAGTGAATCTTCGGGTTGGCCGTGACCCGCTTCAAACTCATCACTCGCTTCACATTCCAGGTTCTGTCCGAGCAGTAAGGAATCATCCAACTGGTCACTGGGAACCAGGTGATTGAATGGACCACCAACTATATCCATGAATGCCTGCACTGTATGGTTTGCTCTGGAAGAGTAAAACAGGTAACTGTTAAAAATTATATACTTTTTATCTTGAACACTGCATTACCTTCTAATGTTGAGTATTTTGACTAATAAGTCGGATTGATGACATTAACTCCATATATATGCTCATTGCTTTTCTTCTTTTGTTTGGTATTAGAGCAAAATCAACCATGCACAGACATAGTGTAGACAGGGGCTGAATATATCAATAGCTACTAGCTTCCAAGTCCAAGGTCCAATTGCAAAAAAGTGTATTTACTCTAACAGTGGGTTCTGAATGTTGCAGGCAACAGTGTTCAATAGCTTTACCAATACAACATTAAAAAAAAATTTGTAAGTTTGTTTTTGGAGTCGTGAAGTCAAGGTATGTTTAGCTAAATTAAGTTTGAGAGTTTTAACTCGTTTAAAATTAACTCACTTTATTTTAAAGTGCCCTTGTTACAGTGTAATTATACAAATAAGTAGTGAGTAATAATAATTAGCTACATGTACTCATGGATTATGGTTTAATTTAGGGTTGCTTGCTTGTAATTACGCAATTATTGTTTTTATAATAGTAAGTGTATATAACGTGTAACAAGAACACTTTAAAATAAAGCGTTACCAGCATTGCTTTTTCAGCTGCATTACGGCTTGAAATAAACTTTATTTATTTTAAATGCGATTATGACAACTTTAAGAAATTAATATCAAGCTATCTGCCTGTACGTACTTAAAAAACGACTCTAGGAAATATTCACTAAAATAAAAAGTGACGCTCTCCCCTGCTTGTAACAACACAGCTGCAGAAATGCTTGTCAACTGAATTAGAGCAAGCAAAGCATCAGGTGTCAAATTGCACAAGTGCATTACAGACAACAAACACACTGCAAAAAGATGCATTTTAATTGTTTCAAGTCTTTGACTAAACATTCCGCTTTCGGAGTAGACCGGTAAGAGCCACTGGTGTTTTTATTTTGACTCTAGATCGGCTCACGTGCACAGACAGCGTTAAGTTAGCGCATGCGGCCCTCACCAGCTCACACGTTCATTGATTCTCTCTGAACAGAGAAAGCAGCTTTAAGAAACAGCGTTATTGTTTGCAAAAGATGTATTCGGCATTTAAGCGTAGCACACTACTTAAAAAGCCTCACAAAACAAACACACCACCAAACGCTTCCGCGGCCTTTACCAACTAGCCTGTGTGTGTCTCACCCGCTCACCAGACCGAGTTAAACTCACTTTTATAAACCACAAGCGTTCGTCAGCATCTCCCAAATGTGCATACATAGTTATCTGCGCGTTCGACGCGGATTTTGCACAAACTCGTCTCTAGTCTGGAGTCGAGTCGCGTGCACCGCGAAGAAGGCCTCGCGCTAAACAAACTGAGAGCGTGCACGCCCACTCCGCGCGAGACGCTAGACAAAACACTCACCGCGTTCGTCACTGCGATCGAAGAGCCAGCACATAATGGGAGAATGGCTTGTATTATCGCTTACGTTGTTGGGACGCCATACGGGTTGCCGTTGTCGTTAATGCCACAACCTTTTCCGCTTGAGAACTGCGCTGGGACACAAGTAGTACTTCCTGTTGACCCTCCGAGCCAGCAAACAACTCGTGACGCGCTGGATCTGTCGGCAGGGGGCAGTGTGATCTAGCTCTAAACTAAAGTGTATGGCACACCGTTTACTATGTTATGGCCAAATCATTTGCAGAATCGTATTTCAACTAATAATAATAAAGTTATTGTACGTGAAATTGAAATATAAGCAAACAAGCATTTGCATTTCTAAAGAAATAATTGCTGCTTATATTTTTATCTTCTCACGTACCCTCGATCTTCATCTGATTATTTTTGTATCAGAACATGGTTGTAAAAATTATATATAATATATTAATTTAAATTTACTTTTTTTTCTTTTTGTATGTGATTACTAGACAAAACCATTATTGTACGTATCTTTCTGCTACTCCTCTCTTATGTCTTACAGTCTCTTTAGATTTATTTTTCTTTCTCACAATCTTTCACTACAGTTTTCTTAAATGTGCGCACTTGACGGAAATAGTAGACTATCTGTGATGGTTTTAATCTCTTATTTGATTTTGATCTATACTACTATTTTCAGTTAAATGTGTGCACTTGAACAGAAATGACAGAAACCTTACAATAGTTACTGGAGTTTTTTTTTTTTTAATAATTGTGTACCATTTATTTTAATGTATTTTTTATTTAAAAATTAAAACATTGTGAATAAATATAGGACTATGCTTCTATTAAATCAATATATGTGGTAATTTCATGACCTTAGTTTTTAATTTAACAAGGGAAATGTACGATAGAACACAGATAAGAGGTAAGTAAAGGGTTTGCAGTAATTTTAGTTTTCTACTTGGCAAACAGTAGCAGCATGTAGTCAATAGTGGAGAGCATCTTTATATTTACTTTTTTTTATTTTTTTATGTGTTATTATAAGTTCGCCAAGCGCGACTGGCTCATATTACTCTATTACGGCGTTTCTGTGTCGGTGTCAGTCCAAAATGGCGGCGGAACTGTTGCTATGGAGAGTTCTGATCAGCCAAGCGCCCCCTGGAGGAATACAACTTCTCTTGCAGTGAACAGATACTTGCCAAAAAATAATAAAATACAACGTATAATTACATGATTGAGAATGGGACACACAGGATTAAATAAAACATTACATCTAATAGGCTTATTAAACATCCAACTGGCTTATGTGATCACTGTCAGGAAGAAGAATCAGCTTCACCTCGTTTTTAAATGCTATAAAACATGGCTTTTTTCCTGAGAATTTACATTTCAGTACTAAAATGTAAAAAGTACATTTAGCAAAACAAAAAAAAGACACATAAGGGCAATGCAAAATAAATGAACAGCACTCTCAGATACTTGCGCTTCCGCAAGTGACGTCACAGTATTTTTGAACGTTTTAATTTTATTTATTTTTGCTTTTTATTTTAATCTCTCAACATTCTGCAAGCGCCAATCCAGAAGCCAGAAACGCGGAAGTGTGAAAAAGGCTAATCTCCCCCAGAGCCACATCTCTCTGTATGGCTCTGATCTCCCCATAGACTGTAAAAAAAAATGGACGTAGTGTCCGTGACGTCACTCGTAGGTTTCTGAAGAGCGTTTTTGACATAGACATATATAGAGAGTTAGGGTTAGGGTTCTCTATATGTCTATGGTTTTTGAAGCCTAAAGTGGGCGGAGCTGACCGCCGCCATCTTGGCAACGCGTCACCGCGCGTCACTCCCGGATGATCCAAAATGGGCAATGAGGCGGGACGTGGGCGGAACTGAGGTGCCTGGTT
>JAUMHE010000014.1:2195808-2217796 GCA_032359235.1 Enteromius mattozi | reverse complement strand
AGAGATTCTGCATGAAGGAGTGGTTTCTTTTCTCTTATCAGCTGTTCTCCAAACTCTTCAGGCATTACAGGAGAAAACTCAGAGCTGTTATCTTGGGAAAATGACATAGCAATAATTGGGTGCCAATAGTTGTGGTCAACATGTATTGGAGAAAAACATTTATTTCATCATGAGTTTTTCTCCCCATTTTCAATTGTTTAACTTCAATGATAGGTTAGAATTTTGTGAATTTTTTGAATGAAAGATCAAAAGGATAAACAATGCAGATTTTTTTTTTCACAGCCACCTTTGCTCAGATTTACCAAGGGTGCCAATATTAGTGGAGGGCACTGTACATGACAGCCACATAAAGTATATGTTAACCACACTGAATATGTCACTACGCTTTGAAGCAGCTCCTTGCTGACTAATAGAGCACAGAGCCACGGTTTAGAAAGAAGGACTGTAAAATTCTTTTAGGCAATTCATTTAATTCATTAAGATCATTCAGTTATTTCAGAAGTATTTCTGCTTGAGGGTCTGTGTTTGTGTTTTCAGTGTGTGAGTGTGGGTAAAAGATTGCAAATGAATGTTTTTGTGTTTATTGTGAGTAAAAGATTGCATTTTATTCTGTCATCAGAGTAAGAGAAAAACATTCATATAAGCCTTTAAAAATTGATATTGGATGGCTTTTTTAACATACAAAATAAAAATTATATTTTTTGTCAATCAAAAACTAAGTTTTTGGTAAACCAGTGTTGATATTGTTATATAAAAGCTTGATACTAAAACGAATTAAAATAAAAGTATTAGTATGTAATATAATATAAATGTAAATAATACTAAAGTAACACTGTGGTAATTAATAGTAATAATAATAATAGTAAATAAACTTTAATGCAAAGATACTGTCATGACGGAGAGACGAGGAGACATGCGGATCCAAGTGCAGACATTTATTATACACACACACACTCATAGTACAAGTAAGCAGGGTCGATAGCGGCAAACGGGGACATCAGAGGCAAAGGCAAGAGAATAATCCACAGTTCGTAGCAGGGGTCAGGCGATGGGCAAGGGGGAGGGGGAAGGGCTAGATAGCCCTCCAAACGAAGATTTTTCGGGACTTCAAACGAAGGGCTAAGAGAAATTTCCAACATGGCTGCTCACTCGAGCAAGCAGTAATTTTTGCAATTAATAAGGATTTTTATGACAATTTTTCATTATATATATATCTTACCATCAGTCTTGTGTTTGTGTTTATGGTGATGTTCTGTAAAGAAACGCTTGCAAAAAAATCGCTAAAGTTTGCTAGCGGATAGCGCGATCCACCAGCAAACTTAAGTGCCGAAGATATCGTCGTCTTCTTCGTCTCACGTGATTTGCTGTAGACAAATGCAAAAAAATCGCTGCAATCCACACAACTGCTATGACTGACGGCGACATCTTGGAATTTGTGATAAACATCAGCGCATGTCCTCTGACGTATCGTTCGGAGCTAGTGACAATGGATGATGACGTATAACAGTGTAGTAGTGGTGTCCCATTTCTTAGGGGAAAATGACACAAAACTCATTATATCAGAAAATCTGATATTATTAAAACATACGAAGAAGGTGGTCTCAGTGTAATTGAATTTCAGAGTATGAATACCATGTTAAAACTTAAGTGGCTTCAAATGTTTTTAGCTAATACTGAGAGCTTCTGGTATTCTGTGCCTTCAGCTTTGTTTCGTAAATTAGGTGGTATCCGCTTTTTTCTTAAGTGTGACTTTGATTTATCTAAAATCCCAGTGAAACTATCAGCATTCCATCAACAAGTATTACTATGTTGGAAATTGGCACACACACACAATATCACACCTCACAATACTCCGATCTGGAATAACAAATTTATTCTACACAGAAATAAATCCTTATTTTGTGAAGAATGGGTAAATAGAAGTATCTGGTCAATACTGGATCTAATGGATGAGAAGGGTAATATGCTAGATTATAATTTATTCACCTTAAAACACAGATTTACCTGTCACCCAAAGCAATTCTTTACTGTTATTAATGCAATACCTTCAGGTATAAAAATGTTAATGAGATGTTACCTTTCATATTCCAAATTAACTGCTGTCCTCCCATCGTTATATGTCGGTGATATTGAAATAGAGAATAAAATATGCACTAGCAAATATTTAAGACAGCATATCATCCGATCAAGCTACCCTTGTCAAATATTAAGAAATACACATTTATTAATAATCACACATTTGACAAAAACACTGTTAAATATTTCAGAACAGCATATCTAAAATTTCCTATTTTACCCAAGGCAAAAGAAATGCAGTTCAAAATATTAAATGATATATACCCTTCTAATAAGTTTCTTAATTCTAAATTTGATCTCGCAAATATACCCTGTTACTTATGTAATCACTTAAATGAAGATACAGAACACATATTTTTCACATGTTGTGTTTCTCGATCTTTCTGGATAGATTGGCAGGAATGGTTGGTAGAGAAGCATGTGGTTGATGATGGTTTCACTCTAACTTTGCAAGATGTGTTGTACGGTGTGACCAGAGAATGCTCTGATTTGTATGACTTTATTAATAATATTGGGTTATTGGCAAAATACTTTATACACAAATGTCGCTACTTGAAATCTCCTCCCTTGTTCACTGTATTTAAAAATGACCTGAAATGCTTTTCAGATGCCCTTAGCAAAATGAATTCAAAGGCAGTTAAACTGTCTAAATTGTTTATGTTATATAACTTCTTGTAATTTTTTTTTTTCTTTGTTATCTTTATTTAATTTCTGTTTTTCTTTTTTATATAGCTGATCTTTTTTCTTGAAATGGTTCTATTGTGTTGAGCCTTCCTTAACAGATATTTTTTTTGTACATGAAGCAATGCCATTTTGTTGTACTCTGATTTTGTACTTAATAAAAAAAAAAAAACAAAGCAAAAAAAATAAATAAATAAATAAAATTTCTTAGGGGAAAATTTTTAACCCTTGCCCTTTCCACTTCATTTCAAGGGGCAAGGGGAAGGGGCGAGGGGTAGGCAAAGGGGTAGAAAATAGAATTGGGATTGGGCCTAAAGTCCAGGCTGGAGTGCCCTCTGGCGGAGCCCGATGGCACATCCCGCTGGCATGGTTACAGATACTGTGCTGGCCAGTGGTTTGTGGAATATATTGTTCTCTATTTACAAGTCTTTTTTTTTTAATTATTATTATTATTATTATTATTATAGGAATGAACAAATGAGATGTCTTTAATATTACTCCTCTAATACTCCTCTTATTAGAGAGCAATTAGATTACATGGAGATCAAATGGAGACTTTTGGTTGTATTGATATTGTTTTTCAAAATTTTAAGTCCCAAACTAAACCAGGCATGAGAACCAGTTAATGTAATGACTTTTCAAAACATTCAGTTTCATCATGTTAAATAAAAATGCTTATTAAATATTTGAACTCTGACTTTACTGCCTGAGGGCGAAGGCTACATCTAACCTAAGCTTCTGAATATACAATACAAATCCAAACACCTTGGATAAATATTTATGAATGTGCTGGCAGTCACGTCACTGTTAATCCCCTAATGCTCAGTCAACACCCCTGATCTGTACATTGCAATTAGACAAATTCAACTAAAACAGCTTCCACTTTGTTGCTTTTGTTCACTGAATTCTTGCTGTATGGAGCTGTATTTCTTAGAATGTTCATTACAGCATCAGTTGCCATGGAAAAGCGTCTTTCTGATCGCCATAGTAACAGAGTAACTGGCCTTGTCTGCAATTAATTGGTCACTGCTGCTGAGTAGAACAGTTTGTACCCTAATCGAGATTACATTCAGTGAAATTCCCAGAGTCACGAGTCACAAGTCACGTAGGATAAGCACTTAAAGCCGTAAATTGCTATCATTATCATCTGCTCCTGAGAGCCTGACTGGTCAAAAGAGTCTGTCCTGCAATTATGATATCTGTCAGAGTGTCAATAAAATTTCTCCTGTTTCTCCTATAACACAATGTCTCAAACTGTGTTCAGTTTTTTTCAAGAAGTCTACAATTAAGTCTCATTTAGTTTAAACTCAAATATTGAAGACTAAATTACCTGAATTATCCATATTAGTTTTATTGCTCTTTACTCTTTAAATAGAAATTAAATACATTAACAAATTAATTACTGTTTTGATGGTAACATTTTGCAATGAGGTTTAATTTGCTCTAGTGATGCAAAATCTTGGATTTTTGCAAGTATCCTACAAGCCGATATTTTATGAAACATGTTTGCAGATAGCCAAAGCTGATATATTTCCTTTTGTTTTGAAACAACACCTCTCTCCTGTGTGGAAATTATAAACTTCAATTATTTTTCATTACCATTGTGTTACCATTCAGTCTTATGCACACCCCTTCAAGTAAAGTGTTACCCAAAGCAATTTTCTCAGCAACACATTAGTTCAGTCATATGAAAAGATTTGGTCTGATTCTGATTCCTTGTAGAAGCTGAGAGACACAGTGTGCAGAGTTTTGAGGATCCCCTCTCATCCAGGCGACGTGTGAGGTCTGAGCCGAGAGACCCGTTATCACAGAGTCCTCTTCCTGAGGGCCCGACCCTCACAGACCCCCTCTCTCTGATGGCGGAGCAGATCTCTGTGGGCTCCCAGGACACAGTGGACGGTCTGGAGGCTCTACCCAGGGATGAGGGCAGTCGTCTGAGCAGTGTGGGGTGGCAAACCCCACAAAAGAGCCTGGCAGTCGACAATCATGGATATGACAACAGTGAGGCTGCGGATAGCATCTCTACATGGAGCTCTGAGGTGTGTGTGCTTGAGTTCAACAGAGCCAAATCTTTTCTTATCACTTCTAAATAGACTACTGTTTAAAAGTTTGTGGCCAGTAAGATTATTTTTTGTTTAATAATAATACCTTTATTCAGCAAGGATGATCAAAAGTGACATTTAAGATCTTACAACAGATTTCTGTTTCAAATAAATCCTGTTTAAACTTTTGAACAAGTCATCAAATAATCCCAAGAAATATGTCATAGTTTCTACAAAAACAACTGTTTTCAAAATTGATAACAAGATATATTACACTGATTTTTGAAGAAAATCTGAAGACACTGAAGCCTGGAGTAATGGCTGCTACATTTTTACATATATTAAAACAGAAAAAAAGTTCAAATTTATTTATATTTAACAGTATTAAGGTTTTGGTAACACTTTAGAATAGGTAACAGTTATAACAGTTATTAATAGTTAGTAAGGTAGTTGTATAAAATGTTATACAATATGTGCTTAAGTAGTACTAATAAGTGGCTAATATTCAGCTGAGCAGCTAAAAAGTGTAACCGTAAAATAGAGTGTTACCAAGGTTTTTACTGTATTTTTGATCATGCAAATGCAACCTTGGTGAATACAAGAGTTGTTTATGAATTTGATAAAATGATAGATAGATAGATAGATTACATTACTTTACATTTTTACTGTTGTGTATTATTAATATGCGTTACGCCATGTTTTAACTCTTCTGTTCATAATTAGATCATCTAAATTTCTCTCCACATCTTCACAAGTGTTATGAGAACTAAATTCTAATTAATATTCATGAGTCGTCTGTGCTCTACTGCACTCATAGCTGTTGCTAATGGAAACACCTTGTGTTTATGTATTAGTTTTTCACAGTAAAATCTTCCTCATCCATTTGGAGAGGTGTGGGAGGTTGTGTTTGAAAGTGTGTTAGATCTGTACGTTTATATATGCATTAATCATGTTTGTGTTTACGTATGCAAATGAGCTTTTCCTCTCTCTGACAGCATGAACAATCTCCATCCCACCCTTTGAGCGTTTCCCCTCGTGAACATATTTCAAAATGTGGTGACCTCATAATTGCCCTCGACTACCGGGCTGAAACGCACAGGCTCCTGGTCACGGTGATAATGGCCCAAGGTATTCCAGACAAGGCACGGAGCGGCATGGACTCCTGGCAGGTACATGTGGTGCTGTTACCTGGTAAACGACAGCGGCACAAGACGGCCGTACAGAAAGGCTCCTTGCCCAGGTTTGAGGAGACGTACCGGTTCTCAAACCTAGAGCCGGGGGATCTGGGTTCCTCTGCGCTGCGGTTCCGCCTGTATGCGCTGGGGAAGATGAACAGGGAGAGGATGATGGGAGAGGCCATGTACAAGCTGAGCAGGCTGAAACACACAGGGCGCTTCCAGATCACGCTAGTCCTGGAGCCACGTATTAATCTTAAGGTGTGTGTACTTCTATAGTATGAATTTTTCTAATTATTTGAGAAATTTACCAGAAATTTGGTTGTGAAAATTGTTCAAAGTAATCCTGCATAAACAGTTTTTTTTTTATACTGTTTTTGTGATTAAAGGCTGAAGTAGACAGATAAAGTTTGATACTTTTGGATAGACATTTTTATGTGCAGACAGCTTCTGAAATGCTTTCTTATGAATATTCAAATTCTTTATAAACACTTGTCAGAATACAAAATGCTGGAACTTTTCTGAGGGTACCACCAAGATTATTTTGCATATCTGCAAAGTTGTATATATGTCACCCTAGACCACAAAACCACCACCACTGAAATTAAGATTTATACATAATCTGAAAGCTGAATAAATAAGCTTTCCAGTGATGTATGTTTTGTTAGGACAATATTTGCCTGAGATACTATTTAAACCTATTTGAAAATTTGTAATATGAGGGTGCTAAAAAATCATAATATTGAGAAAATCACCTTAAAGTTGTCCAAATGAAGTTCTTAGCAATGCATATTACTTTGATACAAAACTTAAGCTTTGATATATTTACGGTAGGAAATGTACAAAATATTTGTATGGCACATGATCTTAATATCCTAAACTTTTTTGGCATAAATAAAAAACTGATCATTTTAACCCAGACAGTCTATTGTTGGCTATAATACTATTTGTACCAATACTATACTACCTGCTGTACTTAAGGTTTTGTGGCCCAGGGTCACATATGTACATGGCATTACATTATTTAAAAGGTACGTTGAAAATAAATTGCTGTAGGATTTACTCAAAAACAATTTTAATGCCAAATTTCACAAATAATTACATTGAACTATTTCATTTTGCTAGTTGGCATTTCTATGTCCATATGTTAAAAAACTACGTAGAACTACACTTGATGTGCAACACCAACACCAACTAATTAGGTTGGCATCTCTCCCTGCAGACAGTAGACTCCCAGGTGTCTTTCAGTGCTCAGAGTGACAGTGCTTCCTCCAGTCATTCTGTGTCTCACGGTGGAAACCCAGAACTACTGCTGGGTTTATCATATAACGCCACCACAGGACGACTGTCTGTAGAGATCATTAAAGGCAGCCACTTCCGTAACTTCTCTCTCAACAAACCTCCAGGTAAACACACCATCTCACTCACACTAACAGAGGCTCAGAAACACATTCACAGGCATCATTAGACCATCAGGAGCGACTCTTGAGCAAATAACCTTTAGTAAAGCCGTCTGATATTGATTCAGAGTAAATGTACTGCTATAAATCCTTTCTATGCGAACAAGCTGCTAAAACACACATTTGTACAAAAGCATTTTGAATGTCATCCTCACACATTGTGTTGTGGGTCAAACATCAGGTTTTTAGAGTTCATGCTGTTCGTATGACTATTAATCTGTCACAGTCACTCACAATGATGCTTCTCGGTGAATGGAGTTACAGAGCATTTAATCGATCACAGAGCCACAGATCTTTTTCTAACACCTCTCTCATCAAGTCGAGTCACTGCTGAAGAAATCCATGTACACAAACACATACTGGGATATAACACTGTATCACAGATTTGTGCTTAGTTTAAAAAAAAAAACGATATTTGTTACTGTACTTACACTCTACCATTAGGGTCAGTTAAGATTATATAAAATGTCTCTTAATAGTTCACCCAAAAATGATAATTTGCTGAAAATGTACTCACTCTCATGCCATCCAAGATATATATGAGTTTGTTTTTTCATTAGAACAGATTTGGAGAAATTTAGCACTGCAACTCTTGTTCATGAATAGATCCTCTGCAGTGAATGGGTGCCGTCACAATAAGAGTTGAAAACAGTTGATAAAAACATTTCAATAATGCACTGTGTGGATTATTGTGACTTTTTATCAGCTGTGTGAACTCTTATTTTGACGGCACCCATTCACTGCAGTGGATCCATTGATAAGCAAGTAATATAATGGTAATTTTTTCAAACAAACTCATCTACATTTGTTCCTTCATAAATTATTCTAATATGCTGATTTGGTGCTCATGAAACATTTCTTATTGTTATCAATGTTAAAAAACTGCTTAATATAATTTAAACAAATTAGTATTATCAAATAACAGAAAGATTTGATCTCTGGGAGAAGATGGAATAAATCGTATTTCTCTTTCAGATACATTTGGTAAGCTCACTCTGTTAAACTCCATGGGACAGGAGATATCCCGCTGCAAGACATCCATCCGTCGCAGTCAGCCGAATCCTGTCTTCAAGGAGACATTTGTCTTCCAGGTGGCGCTGTTCCAACTGTCAGACGTCACATTAATGGTCTCCATTTACAATCGGCGGAACATGAAGCGCAAGGAGATGATTGGCTGGGTGGCTCTGGGCCAGAACAGCAGCGGTGAGGAGGAACTTCTTCACTGGCAGGACATGAAGGAGAGCGGAAACCAACAAGTCTGCCGCTGGCACACACTACTGGAAGCTTAGAGGAGAGAGAGATACAAATCTGATCACTCATACCTATTTCCTTTGGGAAGAAGGTGAAAGCCAAGGCCATAAATACCCACAAAAACCAGAATGGACAAGCACTTTTAATAGTATCAATCAAAGATAAGGCATGTAAATCTTGGAAGCACATCCTAACACAAAGAAACACCCACACGCCACTTTCCTCCCTGAGAGTACTTGATACAGCCTCTTATCTGGTAACCAGGAAATGACTTCATGGCGTAATATACAGACTACTCTCTCAACTCCAGCAGCAACCAATCAAAACTCATTATAGCCCGAGCCACGGTGATTGTCGCCTAGCGATTTCATGAATGGAGGATTGATTTGAAATGATTAAATGCCTTTCTTCAGATCATTTTAAGCTCGAACACCAGAACCAGTTTTGGTGAGACCAAATGTTTAATGAGCAGAAAACTGTTAGTCTCCTACTGATGACACTGAAGCTGTTTTACATTTTACATTTTTTATTACATTTTACATCACAATATCCTGTAATGTAAAGTCACCGACGTACAGACAGTGTTATGATAAAAGTTTTCATTTAACCATGGAACACAAAAGTTTTTGAACTCTCTTTAGTAATTACACTGGTCAGGATTTGAAGGAGACCTATTATGTCTCTATGTTAAGTCTCAGGTGTCCCCAGAATGTGTCTGTGAAGATTAAGCTCAAAATACCCCACAGATAATGTTCATTTTGAAAAAGTCTGTTTTGAGTGGAAGTAGAAACATGCTGTTTTCATGCATGTACCTGCCCCCTTTTCCAGAACAGAGCTGTGTTTTGCAGCTCGTTCCTCAGACACTCTGCTAAAAATCATATGTTTTGTTTTGATTATCGTGTCTATCTCTGAAATAATGTGTTTTAGACCATATCAGTTTGAACTTCTGAAATACATATTTGATCTACCATGCATGAATCCTTTCTGTCAATTTAGTTCAGTGATACAGCAAAAATGCTGTGAATGATTTGAGACTGATCTGTTTCTCAAATTCATGTGAATCCGTTAATCAAACACAAATGCCTAGCAGACCTGGAGACTATCACTGAATACATTTCGGCCTGTTCCTCTCACAGAGCAATTGTATGGCTTGAGATGGCTTTGAGTATAGTGTCCAAGTCCAAGCCCAAGTCACATGCACTATTTTTATTGTGCTTGTGAATCTGTTTTGAAACTTGAAAGCTTCAGTTCCCATTCATTGTAATTGCTTGGAAAGAGACCAATCCTGCTTACCAAAAATTGTCTGTACTCAGAGCACAGACGCTTACGCATGTCCAAGAAAATCCTTAGACAATCTTAACACTGTCCTTATGACTTAAAACACAAACTCTTTTGTAGTGCATGCCTGTAATGCTTTATACATATATAAAGTGCCTGATCTATTCAAACCTGTATGGATTTTTATTTATAGCCAATGATGTTGGAGATCAGCATGGAAAACTCTGGAACATTACAGATGCATGGACCACAGTGTTTTAACAAACAATAGTGCCTGTTTTGCATGCATTCAAATACAATGTGGTTTTTGGAGATAAATGCATATATTTTTGTCTATCATTAAAGACATCCATAATACACTACATTTGCTGCCAATGTGATTTTTATGATTAAGAATAGCAATAAGTCTTTATTCTGTGATGCTGAATATGCACTGAACTGTGAAAATAGTTACTACTGACATTGAAATATGTACATTTAACTAACCATATGATCATATCATCTGTTGATACAAAGTATCTCAAACTGTTTCCCAGAAGAGTGTGTTTTAATTTTCGAAGGAGATAATTAAGCTTGGAGATGTGAGGTTAAAAGATCATTTACCAGTTTAAAAGGTTTGGATTTATGGCATACTACACACTAATGCATGCCAGAGAGATATGCTGTAGGAGTATATGAGCAATAAAAGTAAAACTGATTCTTAGGAGATAAGCCATATGTTAAGAAATAAGCAAGAAGAGAGTGGAGGAAACGCAGCAGCAGAGGATGCGAGAAGAATGGAGTTTGATGCTGGAGCGTCATCATTGCTTAGTGACTCTCCTAGCAACAGGAAACATCTGTTTCAGCGTCGACCAATCAGCAGCAGGTGCAGTCTGTTATTGCTCGCTGCACAGAAAGAGGATATTTTAAGAGCCGAGAGTGAGCCGAATACTACAGGGATTATATCAAAAGCAAGACTTCGACATCTGGGGGCGAAGCGTCAAGCTCACGCGGAGCTGAAAGCGGCTACGTTCGGCACAGTATGAGCTTTTTTGAGCCTCTGGTTTGATGAAGAACGCGCGTGCGGGGACTGTTAATGTGGCTTTAGAAATAAGGTAGGATCATTTACCTCTGTTAATCACATAGATGTGTTTGTTTTCTACGTGAGCGTACTTAAAACACCATATTCTATTTTCTATCTGCTTTTTAGTTTTATAGCAGTTTTATAATGGTACTATACATAACAGACCCATTCTCTAGTTTGGAGTTTTGTTTTTTGTTTTTTTGGAAAATGCGCGTTCTGTGATTCATTCATTCGCGTGATAGTTGAGTGGCTGCTGCCTTATAGCCTACAGCATAATACACGCATGCATATTCTGTTTTATTTTCAGTTATTGAAGGTATTTGGCACACTAGAAAATAAAAAAGTAAAATGCTAAATTTAACAGTATTTTACAGAGAAATGTAAAAATGCACTGGCTTTTCCTGAAACTGATTATTGCATTTTAGATGATAATGAAATGAAGCTTCCAATCAAATTATGCTTAAATAAGATTTTTATTTGCATGGAATGGATCACATGGCCGGCTAAATGCATATAGCAAATGCAAATAGCATTTCTAAAATTACATCAGAAAGCGAAAACTATTGTTGTTGCTGTTACATCTAGTGTCAAAAACAGTTACAATTCTGTCCACAGGGCAGCTAGAAATGCAAAACAAATAAGAATGAAATAAGTAGCTAATGTAAATTGAATATATACATAAGAACATAAAATACATTTAAAATGAAATATAAAACATGAAACATAATAATAATAATACGGATAATTCATGATAATTATGAGTGAGCTAATATAAGAATTACAAATAATTTATGCATAATTGGATATTTGCATAATCTTCTTCATATGAATGGCATCATGTGGCTTTATATCGTCTGTGTTATCGATACGAAAATAAGGACCTGTGTTGAAATTGTTTAAAATGTTTAATAATTAATGACCTATATATTTAGAACTGCACAAAATACTTTCACCAAAATAAATCGTATTTTTACAGAACGTATTATTTCTTCTCTCTGTCTCGAGCGCACAAACTCACACGCAGCCCACACTAATCTATCCACCCACGGTTAGCGCGCGCTGCACCGCTGTGTTGACAGCACGCGGCACGTTTCTTTGAACCTGATAAATCAAAATGCCGCTCTAACGCGCGCTGAATTACACAGCAGCAAGACACCGTGGCGTGCACCTCCAGCACAGCTGCCTGCTGGTGTCGTTACATTTACTGCAACAGCTCTTATCCGACTTTCTGTTTTTCCGAGATACAACTGCAGTAATTTCTGCATGCGAGGAAGATCGGGGCTAGTTGTCACACATTCACACCAGTATATAATACTAACCTGAATTCGAAGCTAGAAAGAGCGAGTAAACGATTCTCTCTCTCTACTCTAGGCAATGTGTGTGAGCCAGAGGAAAAAGTCTCAGGTGAATAGAGGATTTGTCAGAGAGGTGTGTGATTGTGTCTGCGTGAAGCAGTTCTCAGGTAATTAATACACACTACACACACAGACCTTGTTACATAACACACTGACAGTAGTATACCATCTACTTAGGCATAGTGTGGGGAACATTTACACTGATGGAATTGTTTTATGTTGAATCATCTTTCACAGTAAGAGATTGAAAAAAAGAGATGAAATCTCATTTCCGTCAAGTTACAAAGCCTTGGTTTTCACAAAATCCCTGTGTGCTTGCCTGCAGGGTCTTTCCTCTAAGAGTGCCCTCAACAGTCAACAACGTCGAAAGTCGCCTACTTTAAGCGAAAATATGCGGAAGAGGAGGATGTTCAGGGAAGCCTACATGGATATTTACAAAAAGTAAGTGTCATTCAAATATGCTTGAGTTCAATTAATTAAAGTAAAAAGTCACTTCAAATAAAAATACAAATGTATTCTTTTTAATCAAGAAAACCTTGTTCGACAGTTCTGAAAAGAAAAGTTTTTCAAGCATTTTAAAAAGTATACAATAAGATAAATAGACGGTGAGACTGAGAGATAGACAGATAGAGAGAGAAAGGGCAGGCTGATCGATAGATCTATTCTGTTCATGTCTGTCTCATGTCTTCACACCTGTCATCTTCTGACTGTCTCTCCTCAGCACCTGATCCTGCGTGAGGAGCGCAGCTGCATCCTACGCCTGTCTCTGCAGAAGCTGCGTTTCCTAGACGACCCTGAGGCTTACCTCCACCGCTCCGTCCTCATCAACAACCTGCTACGCAAGATCCACCTGGACGAAGCCCAGAGGGAGAGAGAGAAACAGAGGGATGACAAGGAAGAGGAGGAGGAGACAGAGAGGAGGCGGAAGAGATTGAAGGTGGTGCTCCAGGAGTTCCAGCAGTACAAGCTGCTGCCGTACTCATCCTCCCCAGCCTCGTGCATCTGCGGCCTGGGCAGCTGCCACACCCTGCCTCCTGATCATGGAGCTTCAGTGCTACTCTATCATTTGGATGATAAAGGATAAAATGTCATCGCTCACATGCAGGGAATTTGTCCAACTGTTTACGACTGATTTCCGGGAGCCAGCATTACGGAAAGAAGGAGTTTGGGTTTGTGTGCGTTTGTGCTTGTGCTGATCGATGAGCGTGAGCTCTGCGGTTTGTGATGTGACAGGTGTCTGTCCATTTCAGGGTGCATTTTCCAACCGGAAAAAGACATCATCTTGTTATCACTGCCTCGCTCTGTTGATCGATGATATGAACTTTGAACACAGACATGTTGTTTTCATAAATTTGCTTGAGTGAGCTATAATCTTAAGCACTGTTTTCAGGGATAAAAAAGGCAAACGAAAAGCCATGCACCTTGTGGTTGTTATATTACGTTGTAAGAAAAAAAAAATTCAATTGTAAGTGTCAAAGTCCTGGCTGCTCCAAGGGATGGAGTGATTTTACTAAAGCTTTGTTGCTGTGAAATGGAAATTTTTGTGTAAGTGGCTACTGATGTCAAACTAGTAAGTTTTTTTTTCTCAAAGAAGTTTCCATACCTTTAAAAATAAATTACAAAATGAAAAAAAATAAATCAGGAAAATGTAAAGGCAAATAAGAAGTCAAGGCATTCTGTTTTTTTGGTTTAAACATGGTCTCACTCTCAGTAAAAAAAAAAAAAAAGTACAAAACTGTCACCATGTCATGCAGTACCCTTTCAAAATGTATTAATATGCACATACTAATATGTACCATTTGGGGTAAGTAATGCAAAAAGATGTACCTTTTAGATTTTGTACCACTCCGATGACAGCTTTGTACTTTTTTTCTGAGAGTGTAGTGACGTGCAGCTTTCACAATGTAAACGAAAGAATTTACTGCGTTTGCTACTTGTGTTTCATTGCATACAGCCTTTTAAGGGTTTTGGCAGAAACTGTTATGTTAAGGTCACTCTGCCATCTAGTGTTATGGCGATGAATACTCAGCTACATAGACCTCTTTGGTTAATTCATTCAATCAACTGTACTACCTGCCGTTTATAATGCTGTTTTACACTCATTTGTACCTTGTAACAAATTTAGGTTGTCTGGCCAGTATAATTCCAATGCCCCCTATTACACACACACACACACAGATTTTCTACATTTCTGGCTCTATAAATCTATAAAGATGTGGAAACCCCTAGCTATGTGGGTGTCAGAATATCTCATAACAATGGCCTACATTCAGTTCACAGACCCACGGTTTATGACTAACAGGGAAAACAAGGTATACATGCTCAATGTAGTGTAAGATGCACCCTTCACACAGAACCTCGGATGATCCTGTTCTTGTCTCATATTGCTGTGCATGTGTCTCTTATGTTGGTTACAGAAGTTTTCTAACAGGCAAAGTTGTGCAAAAATATTTTGGTACAGTTAATAATGACTGGTACTCTTACTATTAATATTTTGTGTGTTTGTTTATGCACATTTGTATGTGTATTGTAATTTTTTTCAATATCTGAATGTAATTTACTGAAATCTAACTTCAGAGTGCTATCTTTTGGACATTTCAAAGCATAGACATGGATATCCAGTTTATTTTGAAATGGAGCTATTTTTTGTTTCAAAGAGAACACTATTCCTCAGAGAATTTAGTGCTATTTTGCCAAAAGATTTAAAAGTAGCATATGAGAATTGTCTATTTTCATGGCACTGCAGTCCAATAAAAATATAATATTAAATGTTTCAATAAGTCCTCTCTCTTTATCTGTGTAAATAAATATATGCACAAAATGTATCAGTATTGGCCTTTCCTCCAGCATAATATGCTGAGTCTCGAGCGATGGCGTAATGTGTACGTGCACGTCGCCGCGTCATTGGGAGGCAAATATTGATAAACATGCCTTTGACAAAAGTGATATTACTCCAGGGGGCGCTTTCAGGCACAATAATCCAATTCCAATTAAGCTATATTTAAATCTCTCCAAATGTATTTGTACTAAAAGCGCTCTCGTGAATCTGAACGATAAATAGGCCTACTTAACGTACGGATATAAATCAGCCCACGCAATCTCTCTTAATCACAAACGTCTAGGGTTGGCCAATCAATCCACAGCGCTGTGAAAAGTAACAGCTACCACGTGACGATGGCTCTGTGATTTCAGGGGCTTATATTTGGGTTATATTTTAAATGTAAATAAAGTCAATCATTACATTTTATAACAGTTGGATTAATAACCAACAGCGAAAAGTTAAAATATTATTATTTTTATTTCGACCCAAGGTAACTGACCAATCACAGACAATGTCCGGGCTGCTAAGCCCCGCCTATTTTGAATCCACTGCTGTTGTTTAATTTCATTCTACCCACTCTCGTGGTCGCGCGGATCTGTCAGTAACCGGATACGGCGTGGGGGTCGGTTTGTAAATCGTTGCAAGTAGTTTTTTTGGGTTATTTTTCTCTTCGTATGTCCAGCAATAACATTAACAGTTGTTACAAGTCTATTTGTCTGGCTTAGATTGGGCGTTTTGTTATTATAAGCACAGAAATGGAGGGAGTGGTTTAATAACGTACAGCACGGCTCATTCTCAGTAGCACAAGCAAGCTTCTCCCGGTCTTACCGGGCGGATTCAACTTGCGCAGTTTATCGCTGGACATGGCAGGCGGATTGAAAGCGGGATTCATTCGTCTCATGCAATATTTGCAGGACCCTCAGCACGTCGCGCGCTTCCAACGGCTGTGCGGGGTGCGCGGGACCGAACCGCGTGACAGACTCCGTAACGGGGTGCCAAGCACTCGCCACGGAGATGTTCATAACGGAGGCGGGGATGCCACCCTCCGTAAAACAGCAGGAGCAGAGAGCGCCAGGGAGAAACGCAATAACGGCTTGGCCAACGGGGCTGCGGGAGAAAACGTCAACGGGCAGGCGCAGGATAAAGACGGTGTCGAGGCTCAAGGATCCGCGGTGAAGCCGTCGCGCAGAAACTCTCTCACCGGAGACACAGGGCAGGAGTTCATCATCGACAATAAGATTCTGTACTACCTGTTCACGCTCGGCACCGAGCTTGGGAACGAGCTGTTCTACATCTCGTTCTTCCCGTTCTTCATGTGGAACGTGGACGCGTATGTGAGCCGCCGGTTAGTCGTGGTCTGGGTGTGGGTCATGTATCTCGGCCAGTGCACGAAAGATGTGATCCGCTGGCCGAGACCTGCCTCGCCTCCAGTGGTCAAGGTTGAGATGTTCTACAACTCGGAGTACAGCATGCCATCCACACATGCCATGTCCGGTACCGCCATACCCTTGAGCCTGTTCCTGCTGACCTACGGTCGATGGGAGGTGAGAACATTACACCATGCAATACATGCTTGACATTTAGTGATGAGTGACTTTCCACACGGCAAACTTGTACAGCGTCCAAAGAAGTATATCACACTTACAGTAGCCTACGATTTTTATTGCATTGGGGAAAGTTTTGTTTAATGACCATTTATTTTTGAAGACAGCACAAGCACAGTTTTTGAGCAAAACGTATCCTAAAAGTCACTTTGATTGTTGGATTAAAGGTATTGCAGAACTGTTTATAAAAGTGAAGTCAGTTCTGGTGGGAAAACTGTTCAAAAGATTGTGTCCTTATTCACATTTACATGGTTTGTTAAATATATATTGAGAACTTACTGATTTATTATTATTATTTTTCTGCAATTCAGTTAAAAAAATATGTATAATAGGGTTGTACAGACAAGTTTCAATCTCTTGCCACCAGCAACCTGTCACTTATATGAAAAATAACAGCAATTAGCCATTGACCAATAAATTCCCGATGGACAAAATAAAGTCCTGCCCTACTTTTTTCATCTGAGAGGCCGTTTCAGAAATTGTTTTCTGTGTTGCATTAGTGAAGAAAAGTTTCACTTCCTGTCACCTTTAAGTGTCTATATGCCTTCTTTTTTTTTTTTTTTTCGTAGAAGAACATTTCCATTTTAAAATAAGCTGATCATACTGCACCAAATTAGAGCCCTTTTTTAAAGAATGAAAGCGTATTTCCATATAATAGCAAAAGAAAATTGTGAGAAAAATATTAACGTTTTTCATTTTTATTTTGTAGCAGAAATGTGCTTTCATATCATGCTGACACGTCAACATTTTTCCATTTTAATTCAGGTATTTTTAGGTTTACTTATTGCTCTTCTTATAAGTAAACCGCACCATCCTCTCCAGTTGAAGAGTTTTTTCTATATCTTTAAGGACCTTTTCGGATGGATAGGTTAACTGGTATGAACAGGTGCCTATTTAATTGATTTTCAAAATCTGGCTCTGTAATCCTTTCATCTGTTTAAATCTTATACTGTGTGGGCGTTAAAATATCTCAAAACAATGGCCTATATTCTGTGCACTTTCTGAGTTCATGAATTAAATTCCGAGATTTTCATCCTGAGTTTAATCCTGCATAATCTTCTTTATCCCCATTTAAAGGCCACTTTTAACCCTGTGCTAAGCTGTGTATTCACACTTGTGATCAGTCAGCATAACCAGCCTTAGGTTATAACCCTAAATTGGAGGCTGCAGAGGCATACAATGTAAATTCCCATCCCAGTGAAATTAATGAACAATGTGAAACATGTAGAACAAGAAAATCCTGGGTGTACAAAAAGGTGTTACAAACGTATCGGTCTCTGTTATGCCTTTCTGCATCAAAGACAAAAAGGATTTATTGCCACTGGTAAGAGCAGTAAGTATTAAAGAGTAATATGACTTCATATGCTGCTTATCAAGACCTGATAACACCTAGATTACAAAGTAATATAATATGTGCCATTTGTTCCTCATTGCTATTTACTTTGGAATTAGAAATGTTTACTTTCACCCTCTCCTGATTTTACAATGGCAAATCAGCAGGTTAGTGATATTTACGTCATATTGTGATAGAAGCACATGATCTTATTGTTAGTGCGCTGGCCCTTTAATGAGACGGTTCTTGAGAAATGTGGCAAACCAATACAGAATGACCTTTAGAATACACACACACACTAACACTGACTGGTTTGACCCTTTAAAATGCTCACACGTGTGTAACCTTTACGCTTTTGGTTATGTAACTTACAGCAGATAGAACTTGGCTACATACTCGTATAATAATCACAAACTGTAGCTGTTCGGGAGGACTGAATTAGACTTCTAACAGGAACATGATTTAGGGAATGTTTGGGAGTTCTGTAACTTTGCTGAGTGAGAGTTATGATAGAATAAACTGATGCCTCATGGTGTTTATACAGTACAGATTCAGAATGTGACAGATGCCTTAAAGGCACAGTTTTCCTATAAATGAAAGATTTGTTTCATGACGTCTGCTCACATTATACCAAATCTATAGTTGTGTCCCAAATTGCATACTTGTGCACTATTCTATTATTTTTTATAGTATAAATAGTGTGAGTAGTGTGTCACACCAAAGAGAAAAAGTGCACTTCAAATACCTGAATGATACACTCAAATAACCCAAAAATGAAGTGTGGCATGTTGGACACTTCACGCACCCAACAGTCGCAGCCTTCTTATGTAGCGTTTGAAACTTTTGAATTTCTGGTTAGTAAAAACCTGTTTGTATTCCATTTGGGATGATACTACATACGATTAAGTGCATATAGTACATAGTGCGCCATTTAGGACACAGCTTATAGGACACAGCTTATATGACATTCTTTTGTGGAAGCAAGTTTGCCAATGTTTATGCTGCTATTTTCCATACAATTAGAGCAGATGGGACACTAGCTGTCAAGCTAAAAAAAAAGTCCAAAAAAAAAAAAGCATCAGTATAAGGAACAACCTGAAGTGAAGCCTTTAACATCTTTAAGTCACCATTCATGTTTATTGCATGATAAAGAGCAGTTGCTTAGACATACTGCTGTCAATTACTTGAGCAAATCATGATTTTTCATTTTTGGGTAGATGCTTTGGGTTATACAGAGAGGCTTTGAGGGGACTCCAGTTGCTCCAGTTTTAGAGACTTGTGGCTTTAAGCATTTAAGGGAGCGTTGTTTAGTTTAGTCTTATCTGAGAGTGCTGAGATTGATTTTTTTGGCCCACTCAGTCATGTCATTGCTGTCAGTCATCAGCAGACCTTCTGCTGGTTCACAGATAAGCATGCTTTCTCCCCCCTCTTCTTATCTCTTTCACTTTAGCTATGCTTTATGTCTGTAATCTTTCACTCTGCTTTTTTTATGTTGCTTTTTCTTACTCTCCTCTACTTTCATTTTCTTTTTTCCTTTTTTTCTTTTAGGTGTCATTTTATAAGATTCACATGGGAGACATATCCAATCCATTATATCATTATTATAATTTTATCACAGATGATATTGGGAATACATTGGAACCAGTGGCTGATATTAGATATTTATTTCAGAGTGCGTGTTTCTTTTTCTTTTTTCTTTTTTTTGCCGTGATTTAAATATTATAATATAAGGGTGCTTTTCAGAAGATCTCAATTTTCTTTGTTACTTATAGTCCATACAGTACATTTAAAGGGATAGTCCAACATAAAATGGAAATTCTATCTGTCAATGGAAATTGTCATGCTATGCAATTCCAATCTTGTATGAATTTCTTTCCCTGAGCGAAAAAGAAGACATTTTTGAAGGATAACAGTTTTGTTTCTCATTGACCTATCCCTTTAATGTTGCATGTGTTGCTTAAATGTAAAAGATTCTGTAAATGAAAGGCAAAAAACGACTGTTAAGTCAAGTTTGTGATATCTGTTTTAAGTATTTCAGTATTCTAACCATAGACCCTTCAATATGGTTTAGTCAGTTTCTTGGGTTATTCAAATTTGTGTGAAGACGCTTCAGTGGGATAAGCAACACACAAACCACTCATGCACATAAAAATAAACTTTCTCAGTCTCTTGCTGGCTGACACTCCCTCATAGTGTTGTCATGGAGATTACAGGCACATTATTAATGCAATATACTTTGCTTACACATACAATCTTTCTCTCTCACACATACACCAGCACACACAGCTGCAGAGAGCTCTCACACACACATATAGTCTATAATCAGAGGCAGATGTTCGGCATATGAGGTTAGCTAAGGCTCAGATGAAAGGGAGGGAAAGATCCCTGTGAGCTGGTTCAGCATGTGGTCCTGTATCTGTGTCATGTGGTCTCAGGGCATGAGGTACGGTCAGGATAACCAAGCATGGTCTAACTCTCTATGTTTGAATCCTTGTTTTTTTTTTAATGGTCGTGTTTCTGATGTTCCTCTGAATCACTTGACACAGTATTACCCTGCAATTACACTGTATGACCCCATAGAGGTGTGTGCTACAGCGGGTGCATTTGTTCTGGTGTCAGAGACAATCTAGTCAGACATATGGCTTCTCCTCCATGGTTTTATAGTCAATTCTGAATACTTTGAAATGTAAATTATTCCATTTTTATTTTTTTTGGATTTGATCTTGTCTTCTGTTTATCATGTCGTCTGATATTTTGCTAAATTGCATTGCAGAGCAGGCAGAAGCCATGTTATGTGTTTCAACACTGTGGCATCAGCTCAACCAATGCCATGAGTTTGAGGCAGAACTTTTGCTGACCAGTAATTAATAGTCATGTTTTTGATATTCCATTTGGTGATGGTAGTGGCACCAAATTTACATAATTCACATTTTAAGGGAACAAAACTCTCTCCGGAGTCTTTTAAAACCATGTAACCGTGCTCCTGCCAAAGAAGAGATTTCCACATAATAGACACATTTAACTGTTTGCATGAGTTCTCCTTTTGTCTTTAATCCAGGGGATGTTTTTTGCAAGGCAAAGCAGAAGTTGGAGGTTTAATGTTTTGAAAAATATTTTTTTCCAGATTCACTGAGCTGAAGGGAACAGCATGAAGGGAAATGTCCTGTTCCCTTTTATTATACTCGACTGAATGGAAATCCCTAAATTAAAGCAGCGTTTTATTTGCTGTGTCATTTTCCTGGCAGCTGGTGTTTCACTGTAAATCCACTGCTGTACATGTTTAAACATGGATGTTAGTGCCTATAAACTGTGCTGGAGTGTTTAAACTCAGGAGTAATCTGTTTGAGAAGGATGTGGGCTGCAAAAAACACAGACAGGCGGCTTAATCCGAGTGAACGATGACTAGGAATTTGTTGCTTTTTAACCTTCATGCAAGTTTTAGCAATTTGATACAAATTAATGTTTTTATATAACCTGTAAAACTCAAACCTTGCATACTGCATAAACTTGGATACTTGCACTACCATTCAAAAGTATTCATTTTGTTAATACTTTTATCAGTGATGGATTAAAATAGAAGACATTTGTGTTATAAAAGGTTTCCTTTAAGAAATAAAAAATGCTGTTCATTTGAACTTTCTATTAAAAAAGTATCATAAAGTTAAAAGTGTTTGGAATTGCAATATTGGACGATATTTAGTACTCTCTCTCTCTCTCTCTCTCTCTCTCTCTCTCTCTCTCTCTCTCTCTCTCTCTCTCTCTCTCTCTCTCTCACACACTCTCTCTCTCTCTCTCTCTCTCTCTCTCTCTCTCTCTCTCTCTCTCTCTCTCTCTCTCTCTCTCTCTCTC